>JAAEAF010002792.1:0-167271 GCA_011037195.1 Triatoma infestans | reverse complement strand
CCTTCAGATTACTATCTCTTTACCTCCCTGAAGCTGCACATGGGTGGAAAAAGGTTTTCAACCGACGAGGAGGTGAAGGGGAGGTGCTGAAGTGGACGAAGGGGTTGGCGGGAAACTATTTCGAGGAAGGCATCAAAAAATTAATACCCCGGTTCACCACCTGCATTGAGAGGAATGGTGACTATGTCGAAAAATAGCTTACATATGTACTAATGTAACCAGGTAATTTTTTTGTTCAAATAAAAATTTTTGTAACCTACAATTCAGTACACTTACTTACTGGACATGCCTCGTAATACGAGTTTTACAAAAAGAAATAACGGAGGATAATGATCCTTGCGAAGTGCGAGGTGCAAATGAAAAGGAATGGCAGCAGGTAGCTTCAGTAGGTAAATTAACCATTCAATAACTTCTTCAAAAACAGCAAATTATCAATCAATCATTAACCTCTAGAGTATTTAATTAATGCAGAAAAACGTCTTGTTAAGTACCCGAAACTAATAGCCTTAAGTACAGACACATTCAAGTCTAGGCAATTTAAGGGTTGCAATTCGAGCTAAAACAGATGTAGAGTTGGACAATGTTGAAGTCCAGCCAACAGGTATTTTTGAATCATTTATTTCTTATTCTGAACAACATTTCGACAACGCAACATATAGCTGTCCGCGGCTAAATAAGGGTCTAGGTCACATGCAGTCCAATATGATCAATAATACTCCTTCCTTGAGACTTAATAATAGTTAGAGCAAAAGCTAAAACTATAAGAAATTTTCGTCTACGTAGAACACCCGCACACAAAATACACGCACAAACACACACGCGGACATACACATATATATTTAAGAATATAAATTCAGAAAATCCCTCACCCCTCCTACCATTCTCAAGAAAATTCTGTGACAAATGATGCAAACCGCTTGAAAATCCGTCAAGCAGAATTTGCAATATTATCGCATTACACAAAAAACGAGACCGTTAATCGTGCCCAAAAACGTGACACAAAATAGCTTACTACAATTCATTAGTGAAAATACACTGAAAAACTGTGTCTATACATTGGTCATGCGGACAAAACTGAATAAAAAAGGCGCAACATTTAGCAATTCGCTATATACTGAATAACTTGAAAATACGAAGGCTATTTTGTTTTCAACCTCTGATGCGGCATAAAATAAAGAAAAGTGTGAGTCACAATTTCGTTTTATTACCAGGAGTCAAGTACGAACTAAAAGTTACTCTTCCACATGGTCACCGTGAAGATTGAGATATTTTTCATACCTGTGGGCGGGTTTTCCAATACCCTCTTCATAGAAGGTTGCCGTCAGCGTATTGAGATGGGTCTGTACAGCGTCTTGAACCTCTTCCTTGGTGTGGAAGCGCTATTCTCCCAGAGCTTTCTTCAGCTTCGAAAAAGGTGAAAGTCCCTTGGCACTAGGTCTGGGCTGAACGCCGGGTGATTGAACACTTCCCAGTGAAAATGAGCAATAAGTTGTTGGGTTACCTACCGCAGCAGTGTGTGGTCTTGGACTGTCATGAATCCAAACAATTCCAGACGAAAGCATGCCTTTTGTTCTTAATGGTTCTCCGCAGGCGACCTAATGTCGGACAATACACGTTTGCAGTGATCGTAGTCCCCGTCTACATAAACTCTATGAGCAACACACCTTTCTGATCCTAGAATACAGCAGCCATTGTCTTCCTGTTGCTGAACGTTTGTTTAAACTTTTTGGGTTTGTTCGGGGAGTGTGTGTGTATTCATTAATTGGGTTGTTCTTTCGATTCTGGACTGTCATAAAGAAACCGCGAAGAAACGCATGCTGTCGTCTGGCATTGTTTTGATTCATGACAATGTAAGACAACACACTATTGCGGTAACCCAATACTTCTTGCTAGTAAGTGTTCGATCATTCGGCGTTCAGCCCAGACACCTGAAGAAAGCTCTGGAAGACAGCGTTTCCAAACCAAGGAAGAGGTTCAAGACACCGTACAGATTTATCTCAACACGCTGGCGGCAACCTTCTATGAAGAAGGTATTGGAAAACTCGTCCACAGGTATGAAAAATATCTCAATCTTCATGGTGACCGTGTGGAAGAGTAATTTCTAGATTGTACTTGATTCCTGGTAATAAAACGAATTTGTGATTAACACTTGTCTTTAGTTCATGCCGCATCGGAAATTGAAAAAAGATAGCCCTCGTAATATCAATTTTTTTGTAACTCAAAATAGCAGAGTTACTGGTTAGTAACATACCAGAATGGTTGCATAGATAGACAAGACAGCTATCTTCAACTAGTGTCGTTTGTGATATAAAGATTTAGTTGAAGTCATCTCTCTACACGAACTGATTGCAAACCTTACTCTGACGATGGATGGAAATCTGAAACCGGCCAGAACCAACAAAATTAGCATGCTATGACGGATAAAATCGTAGATGCTATCTATAGTATTTGTCTTTTTGCTGATTCTATCTAATTCACTGATTGCTTGAAGGAGAACAAAAATGAGTAAGATATTACAAAAGATTTAGACGTGGCTATTTAACTGATCATGCAAATTCTCATCCTTCCTCAGCAAGTGCTAGTCATAAAAGAAATAAAACATTTCCCTCAGTACTACGATGTTATTAAATGACCTAACCAAAAAATAAATTTTATTTTGTAAATATAATTTATACATGAATTCATTTTATATAGGAATTTCCTTTAACTAGATGTGATGTAAGTTTCCACGATGAGTCCTGGAAAATGTGGCAACCTTAGGTATTCAGAGCCTTCTGAGCAAGAATACTTTTCCAGCAAGCAAAGGACTTTTTTATGGGACTATAATTTGAAGAAAAAAATAATGTTCTCTGATACTGGGCTTGATTAAGATCGATTCAATCAGTCAAAAGTATTCAAAATGTTAACTACTAATTTCTAATACCTGAGTAGAATAAATATTACAAGCCGACCACCTAACTTGAGCACCAAGCTCAACAAGCGTCTCGAGAAGCACGGCCGTCTGGGCATTGATATGTGTGCAGCCAACTATTTTAGCATTCTTCAGTGGTTTGTCATCGACTGCTCTCTTCCTCAACGCCATAATCCCAGGCATTTCTAGAAAATAAATGAACCAAACTTAGCGATGAGACAATATAAACGTATTATACATACAATGAATACAAAACAAAAATCTATAATGTTTTTAACCAGTATTTATTTAAGCAGTTATTTAAACGTGTATTTATTTAGAGGTAATTAATAATGGTTTGGATGAATGAAATTAATTATATTAAATTTAATGAATAACGGATTATTCATTTGTAAAGATGGTAGATATGAAAATCGCTTATTCCGCACTAAATTATTTTGCATTGCTTAGTACCCGTGTATACATGGGAAATATCAAGAAATATCGCTGTCGCATAAACCACTAGCTGCATGCTACTGTAACTAAATAATGAGCTTCTTTGGGTTTCAATTTTCAGATTGAAAAACTTTTTAACAAACTTTGTATGCTAGTAGCTGTGTTTTTATCTGTCATGGCACGCTTGTGGCCGGTTTCGGATTTTACTCCACTTACAATGTTTTCGATACACACTACACTGATTGATTGGATAGAACAGTTCTATTGTGTATACAAAAGTGTATGAAAATGAAAGTTTGAAATAAAATATTGGTTTATAATACCTAGTAAACTTAATGATCTGGGTAGAAATAATAGAGTTTCCCTATATTGGGTGCCTTGGTGTTGGCGTAGAAGTTCTATTCTATTCTATCCTAGATCACAGAGCCTCCGAAAGGAAGCAGATTGCACTTAGGCCTCAAGGGCCTATGTGCTCCGCGAATACACTCTTACATTAGCCCTGACCTAGGTGCCAGAGCTCTATCGGTCATGTCGTGTCTACAGATGGAACAAAAAAAAATAGGAAGAAGTTCGGCACAAAAGGTCCAGCGCCAAACTTGAAAAATCGTCAAAATTCCCACAAAGAGGGAGACCTGGAGGTAAGGACGTGAGAAGAATTATTGGGGTATTCTTCTGATTGGAAGAAGGTTGTGATGTCCCCGTAGTCCATGGAATCGATAGATTTTCGTGATAAATTTCCTAGTGATAAATTTGTTGGTCCATCGAAGGGAAAAAGCATTGGAGTAGAAAAAAAATAGGGGAGATGCCACGTGGAGTACGGTCTTTTAGTCGCCTCTTACGGACATTCTGTACGGGAGTAGACCTATTCTAAACCCACGACTCCGGCAGGGTCCGGCGTAATGAGATGGTCGATGCTCTGACAAGGAAAGACGCATTAGTCCACTTGATGAAGCCGGAACTCTTTTGAGAGCTAAACGACCAGTTTCTCAAAGATGACCTCACAAAAGATCAGTCAAGAGTCTCTGCTTTGGACTGAGACAGGCTAAGTCTGGGCACTTATAACCGATCGGACAAGGTCTGAGACATGCATCAGTCTGAGCAAAAATAGACTTCGTAAGCTCACATGTTTCCGTACTGTAGGTTGAGAGGTTTCATCCTGCTGGCACCAGTGCCTTTCCAAATCCCAACCCTCATAAAAAAGTGAATATTTATATACACTAACCGGCAAAAAATTCCGGCCTACTTAAAAAATTAAATTTAATAAATAATATAATATTGTTAGGTCTGTTTTCACCAGTTATTTTGTTTTGGCGATTAATAGTTTACATTTTTAACATTTATAAAATTGGCTATGTGCGTTTTACTAGTGGTATTAAAAAAATTAAATAAATCAAAAATGTTTACTAGTTTCTGTTCATTTATTATCAATTTGTTTATTACTTTCTCTTACTTCTAGTAAGAGGAAGTATTGTAATCGTGCCAAATTTTCGATATCGAGTTTTCACAGGAAACATCCGTTTTGAGGTGCTCTGAGTCAAAAAATTGATTTTTAGCGAATGGTCTATGTGTGTGTGAACGACATAGCTCAAAAACGAAAAATCGTAGGAAGTTTAAACAATAATGCGATTACGTATCACCATGGGATCCGACAGTAGCTCAGCGGTCAAAATTCCTCAACCGGAAGTACTACTTATTTTGTTTGTTTTTTTTTTTTTACTTTCTTGCGATTTTCTCAAAAATGGCTCCGACGATTTTCTTCGAACTACGCATATCAACTACACAAACAAAGATATTTAAAACATTTCTCTGGAAAAATTCATTTAAGCGGACTTTTGGGGGAGGAGTTAGGTGAGGTTTTCCTCTAAAGAGCTATGTCAGTTTACTATACAATTGTGTCATCTAAATAATATTATTAGAATTAAAAGTGTTGTTGAAATTCCGAGTTTGAAAAAATTGGATGATCGGAAGTGCGTTTTATCTAAAATATATTTTTTACTTTTCCAGTATTTTCTCGAAAACATCTCCAACGATTTTCTTTAAACAAGCAATGTGAACTACACATATAAAGAGCTACAACTTTTATTTAAAACATTTCTCCGGCCTGTGGGGGAGGCGTGGGGTTATGTTTTTCTTTAAAGTGCTATTAGTTGATTATAATACAATTCTATCATCCAAACGAAATAATTTAGAAATAAATAGATGGCAAGATTCCGAGTTTCAAGAAAATTAATAAACAAGAGGTGCGCTTTTCCTGAACATTTTTTTCAGTTTTCGACGAACTCAGACGAATTTCATCAAATTTAGTACACTAACTATAAAATTTGTCAATTACAACTTTTAAAACTGGAGTAAGAGAAAGTTGTGTGAGTGTTTCACACCCGGTTTTTATTATTCAGTTCGATTTGATTTTTATTTGCTTTAACTTCGCTCCTTGTTTAATAAAATTAAAAACTCGAATTTCAAAATACCGTTTAGTACCGAGGATGTCGCACTAAGGAGATCGGAGAGTCCTTCATGAGATGCTTCAGGAGCTAGAAGGCACCTCCAAGACGAATGGGCTCTATCCTCACAAACGAATTTTCCCGCTTGATGCGAGCCTACCGAGACCTAAGTTGTGAGAAAGACAAGAGGAGGTAATACTTGGTAATAGCACCATCCTATTAAAAACTTATTTAAAATAAAAAAATAAACAGGTATAAAAAATTTTCCAGATTCACTTTTTTTTAATTAATTGTTTTAAATTTCCCCTATAATCCTATTTATTTGTTTTATTTTGAAAATCAGTTATGTTTTATTTTGAAAACCTGTAAACTTTATGAACGATAGAAATTATGAAAAAATTGAAAACTATACACAAAAATTGTACATTTTTCAAGTGGCCGGAATGTTCTACCGGAGAGTGCATATATGTACACACATTAAAATTAAGTACAAGCGTGTATATATGTATACACATTAAAAGTAAGTGTAAAAGTATGTACATGTGTATTTTTCCTCTATACACATGTGTGTGTGTGTGTGTGTGTGTGTGTGTGTGTGTGTATGTGTATGGTATGAGTATATATAAATGTATATGTGTGTGTTTGTTTTCATCTTCATCATGTTCTATGCCCATATTACAATGTTTACTTAACAAATTACTAATTTATGAAAGACTCATATCAATTATATAAAGCGCAGAAAAATGGATAAATGTTAGTCGATGACTGATTCAACTCTGCGTGTGATATGTGCACTGCCTGAGAGTGAGAGGGAGGGAGAGAACAAAACATAGATAAATCACGTAAGTTCTAACTTGTAAATCCGACAAGGAGATTTCAGTCAAAGTCTGCCAACCGGAAATCCTTGGGTCCAATAGAAATTTCCTCCAAAATGATTTCAAATATTTTCCTTGAGATATATATATATATATATAAACAACTAAAAACAAATAAACTTTTTCAGGACATTTTAGGGGGAAAAACTATTTTAGGGAGCTCAGACGTTAACTTCTCTCTAGACCTATCATCCTGTAAACAGAACTTGAATGTTGCTTTTTTGTTATGAAAATAATCTATTATGTACAAAATATCAACAATGTTACATTGTTCAATTAAAAAAATAAACATTTCTATACCTTGCTCTGCTATTTCAATCTCTCGCCTTCCAAATGCATGCTCTTTAATGTTGCGCACACAGAAATCACTGAAGCCTGTAGAAGATTTTTGTTCTTTCTGTCTAGGAGAAATGTCATCTTCCTCCGAACTACTGCCAGTATATGAAGCTGCATGAAAGAAAAAGTAACTTTTATATAAATTATTTCATTATTTTCCAAAAAGATTATAGATAGGTTTTTATGAAAAGTCAGTGAACTTTTCATAAGAATCTATATTTTTTCTGGATATACACATCTCCGGTAAATATTTTTAACTAGAGTTGCCAGTAATTTAGCTATATTTTATATTTACATTTTTCTAATTCATAAGAGCGTTACCGGTTGTGATCAGTGAATTGTTACTCCATTACCAACTTTAGCTGAGCGTGTGAAAAGGCGCTAGCCTAAAGTTTCTGATAATAGGTGGATAAGAAATATGTAATCTGCATGCTATTGATTAGATTATGTCTCTAATAATCTATAACTAAAACTAAAATTAAATATAGTGATGTAACCAAATCATTTATTTTAATTTGACACGTTAACAATACTGTTTATAAAAAAAACATCAAACCTCAGTCCATCTTTTAGATGGTACACAATGGTTTGATGGCCCAGAGTGTTCTGAGGTTGGAGGGTTTGGGTAAGGACCAGTCACTCGAAACCAATGGATAAGTTTCCCATCATCTTCCAGGCGGAGATTCACGCCGAGAGGTGAACCCAATTTAAACTCAAAAGACACTCGGGAGGTGAATCCAATTTAATCTCGAAAGAAACTACCGAATCTGGGAGACTAATCCTGTACAACTGGCAAGCAGCGATTTAAATGCACTGAGTTAATGGGTCATTACTACGGAAATGGTGTGGCCGATATCTGACAAAGACAACTGCAACCTCTCTTCTTGGTGCACAATCCAATAGCTGAATAAGTAACAACTGTCTTGGAGCTTAAAAATGAGCTTAAACACGAAGAATCTATGAGAGCATTATTTTGGAGAACCTTCCTGAAAGGGAGACAGGCTAAGACATTTCTGAATAGTTATGACCGGAAAAGATCTAAGACATGCATTAGTCTGAATAAAAAAGGTTGCATGTACTAATGGATTTCTTGACGGAGCATTGTAGACCTGGAATGTAGACAATAGTCAATTGGGGTTCAGAAGCCGGAGTGTATTCCTGATGTCGGACGAGATTATGAGAGAAAAAGCACTTTATTTCAATAATTAAAATAAGTGTGGCTGCTCAATTATATTGAGTTGCTGAGCCACAGCATACCAATCAATTCAGAGAACAATGGTTGAATAGGAATAATGCGTAGGTATTTACTATATACAAATTTATACCAGAACAAATGTAACACCTATTAGAGGACCACAGGAGCTATATATACACAGACTATATATAGCACATTAAATGAATGTGTAAGTCAATTAACCATTGCTGGTCATGTCCCATATATGTGAAGGTGGATTATACCGAGAGAATCTAGTATGATTGTCTCAGCAATCTCCCACAGAAAGTCTAGGTCAATTCCCAACCGGTCAAAAAATTCACTCGTGGTCTTAGGTATTGCCCCTCTACTCCCAAACCAGAGTCCCTTCACTTGGAACTGACGTTCACCAAACCTTTCCCGGTATTTTTCCTGCGGGATACATTTTTCGTATATGTCCCTCTTCTCTGAATCAACTTTCCTTCCCTGTTCTGGATCATTGGATTCAAAGCTGAAGGTAGGATCAATGACAAGGGCCTCTTTTCCACCATTCTTGAACGCCACAATTCTTGACGGCGGGTGACAAGGGACATATTGTTGGAACAATTTCCCAATACATGAGCTGGGGTTCGTACTCACTACCGCATTTGCGACAGTGGGGTCCAACACCTCCCGTTATTGCCTGCCTGACCGCCGACCGCCGGAACCGCCCGAAGGGGAGCATAGTTAATATTCAGCTTCATCGCGTTAGTCCACTCTGATCCAGAGAATTCTCCTATTGCATAGAACTGGTTTCCTTTGGGGTTACCCTTGAAATGCATCACACCTATACCCTGCCATCTGCATTTACTCCAATCTTCAAAAGATTTTTCTCGCAAGGATTGCCTGACCTTCTTGATGCTATATGTGTCTTCCATGCTGACAACTTCTAGACCTCCGTCCAGCACACTCCGATGTTTCCGTTTCATAATCAAACACTGATTGGAACCTCCCGTCTTCAACTCTATTTAGTCTCTGGGCAATAGACCAGTGCTGAAGTGGTGCTTCCCACTGACATCTGAGTAAACCTAAGACCCGAAAACGTCGGGGGGCATATAACATGGCAGACGTAGTGCTTGCTGGGATCCCAATCATAGCCTTCACGATAATAGAACAGTCCGCACGATAACAGAACAGTCTGAGGACTTGCAATTTTTTTTAAATCAAGTAGACCTGGAGGGGTACCAGTTAGGCGCCCGAAGAGGAGCACAGTAAAATCAAAACATCAATCATAAACAAGCTATCTCTGCTGTTTGTCTCTAAATATCTTTATTTGAAAATCACTCTTCTAATAAATTTGCTCGTATTATTGGAAGGTAAATGTTTAAAAGTGATAAAACATATCCAGCGTATATGCAAATGTTTGTTCAACTGGAAGATGCAGACCGCACATATGTCAGGTGATCCAGAAATAAAAGAGCTAGACTTGAACTACTCTCACAGTACATACAGCCCAACGTTGCACCCTCTTACAAAGTTAACGTTTTGCAAAAGAGGAATTGAATGCAATGTTGCCTCAAAAGAAATTATTAACATTTTTGGAAAGAAATCATTAAAAATTAAAATTAAATGAAAGGAAATTATTAAAATTCTAATAAAACCGTTAAAAAATAAATTAATCATTTTTACAAATAGTTTAATTCTAATTTCAATTAATCTTAGTGGATTACCTGAGCTATATGAATCTGTTGAAGAAGCCGATAGAGATCTGCTCCTATACCGACTAGACTTCTTTAAGGCGCTGGTTGATTTGTTCTCCTGCTGAAAAAGATCTCACATCAGTTCTATCACAAACAATGAATGAGAGTTTCCATAACGCTCATAACAAAAAGAATCATACATATGTATAAAAGAACATAGAAATATGGCTTCTACATCACCAACTTTCATGATTCGGCACCCTACGTGCCATATACGACATACCTACGAGCTATTATCATTGTTTTATATGTACAGAGAAGTTAGCCATCCTGAACAAACTTCACTTTTACGCACTGGTCGCAATAATGTAAAACACCTATTTCCGACCGTAAGCCTATTCTGGATGTCTTTCAGCTTTATTCTTACTTGGAAATATCGATCTCAGATATTTAAATTCAGATACCTGTCTAATCACAGTTTTCCACACTCAAATGTCCACTTGTGTCCAGATTTCTGATATTGCATACCAAAACCAATATTTAATAACATTAAATTAGAAAGATTTCCATTTAATTATGACTAGCGCTCTAGACTTTGGTGACGGCGGTCAAGTTACAGTTCCCAGAATGCTCCTAAGGCCTTCACCCAACATTGTGAATAAAAGGAAGGAAACGCTACAGTTAATAGCGGATACTGGTTGCGAATGCCCGAACATAGGTAATGGGGCTCTCTCGGCGTCCTGAACATCAAAAAAAATAGTCACCTTGTAGGCTTCGGCTCTTGTACGCCAGTGCTGCAAAACAGTGATTTTTGTATAACTTTGCTTCATTTTGTGGCCATCGACCGTTTTAGGTGTACACCCATTAAGTGTTATGACAAACTGTGAGATCTGTATTAACGCCGCTGAGAGCAAATTCTTAACACATATCTGCAGCCAGACCTGATTGGTGCTAGCTGAGAATCTCCAATGTCTGTCAAAACATCCTGACCATGGGCGAACGCCCAAATCCATGGCTGACCACAAAAAAGAACCATGAATCTCTGATGTTTGTCAGTGGCATTATGAAAAAATGATAGAATTTTATGGATTTATTTTTGCCCGAGAAATATAATTTGTTTGTCTTCAGGTTTCTTCAGGATATTTATAGTATTACAAACAACCTATTAGGAGACCCAGATGGAGTGTTCCCGTCGTCAAATTTCTGGCACTTGCAGACAAGTTCCGCTACGGGTACCTTCGCAATATATTGCGTCAACCCTTTAGGGCCCTCACATTGAATCAAAACCAAGACCGCTGTACTAAAGGCAAGAACGTTAGTCTCTCTCAACATAGAGGCTACTCTATGAATATATAACAGATTAAACAAGAAAATTACTAACCAATTTGCGTTGACCCATGAATATTGGAGTAACACCATCCACACTCTGAAAAATTAACATGAAAATTAAACGTGAACCATTATGGATGTTTTTTTAAGAGTATTCATAAACTGCAAATTTGGAGCCCAAAATAGTTTCCTACTTTCCTATTATGTTTAGAGGGTGTGACACAGACAGTAAAGAAAACAAATAAGCAAGAAAATTATGTGCTATCAAATAAGGGTCAAATCAGCAGTTTCAACCCGGAGGAGTCATATCTAATGCAGTTAGTTGATGGCCCCAGTTTGACAATATCATCATTATTATTTCTTTAAATTTCTTTATTACTTTTCAAAAAACACTCATCATGCACTCATTTCATTTTCATATTTAATTAACGCAGAAGGCATATTTGGCTTAAAACAGAAAGAAATTATGTTAATATTTAATCACATTTAATTCTCGTAAAACCCGTAGGATACTGAATCGACGTTTAAGAGAAAAGTCAAGGAGGGCTCTCCCAAACCTTCCTAAATCAAATTTCTCTAGAACAAGGATTACAAATAAAAGCAAAAAAAATTTTGTATGAAACACTTACACAACTTTCTCAAATTTCCTTCAGACTCAAAATTTTAATAAAATTTAGTTGCCATACCAAAAATAATTTATGAACCTTAATTTTACTTGTTTGTTCTTAGAATATAGGAGCTATCTAAAAAATACCCATTGTTCACTACAATACAGCGCTTCTGACAATCCCCAAAAAACTTGAATTGGCAGTTTATTGTTGAGCCTAACATCACAAACTTCTAGAACCTCTTCAAAATCAATTTTCCTGGAAAATGATGACAAACAAAAGTAAAGTAAAGTAAGTTAGTAATTAGCTAATTAGTAAAGCTAAGTAATTAGCCATGGCTGAAATGAATAAAAGAAATATGGTGTGAAACACTCACACAACTTTCTCTTACCCTAATTAATACCATCTGCAACGTTAGTTTGTTGGACTGGCCATAAAAATGGTGGTGGGGATTTTACTTGTATAGCTCAGCGGCTTTATGTAGAGCGCACTATGTTAAACCAAGAAAGCTTGTGCAAATTTAAATTGTTTAAACAAAATTGCCTTAACCATTTTTGAGAAAATTTCAAAAACTCAAAAATTTACTCGTAAAATTGCACTTCCGGTAAAGCGATTTTGGTCAAATTTGGAATTCTATCAATGCTTCTGAGTGTTAATATTATGTAGGTGTTAAAACCATACATTATACTAACGTGGTACTTTAGAGGAAAGCATAACGCTACTGATCCCCCAGAACCCCCAAAAAATCTATTTTCCCGAGAAAATGTTTGAAATAAAAAAATGAGAGGTATTTTTGTAGATAGAATGCGAAGTTTAAAGAAAATAGTTGGAGCCGTTTTCAAAAAAAAACTGAAAAAACCATTCAGTAATAAAGTCGCACTTTGGTTAATGGATTTAGTCCGAAATCATCATCTCTGATGCAGTGGTACTAACTAAACGGAATACCAAGTTTGAACTTACTGCGACTTTTCGTTTTTGGGATATTTTGTTAACACATCAGTAATTTTTTAACAACTTTATAAAATGTTCAAAAATGGGACACTGAATGAAATGGCGCCAAGTTTGAGGTGATTGAAGGTCGCATTGGTATGATTGGTCGGCCTTTATTTTAAATCTATGCAAATAGTCTCCATTCTTTCCATGATCACGTATAGGGAGGGTGGATTATGTAGAAGTCTAGCCATCACGATCAAATTTGTTCTTCGACTAATTATATTAGGAAAAAATCCTTGGTATAATGCCCCCTTTCTCTGTGTTAGCTAGCGAAATAGACTTTCTTCAGCTAGAATAAACTTCAAATACGATCTAGGCATTTGTTGCACGGCTCCTCAAGATTTAAATCTCGGGAAGTCCGTTGGGCCGCCTCGTTACCCACATGCGATCTCAGCCAGCAAAACCTTATTTAACCTTCTTCTCCTACACACTATACTCTTCATTTTTCCAATTAAAGGTGAATGATTTCTGACGTTTTGATGCTATCTAGTCCCATTCTGCTGTCTCTATAAAAGTGTTATTTTTTCCATGCGTTGATTGTTTTTCTCAATCACTGAGCTGATTGATGGATCACTGATCCATTCCAATGCTTTAACCAAGGCCAGTTGCAGTTGCTCAGCTTGATTATTAGAACAGAGTCTATTGAGAAGAAATCGACCTGACTGCTAATCCTGTTTCGGCCTTGTACACAATAAAAGCGCATCCGACTACATCACAACATTTGCTATCATCCGTGTAAATATTTTCGACTAGAATCACCTTCTTTAATATGTATCTACACTTCAGCTGAAAGTATTCCTGACAGCGTAAAATTCTCGCGTATATAGGTTCGCTGATACTTTCTTTATCTATAATTAGCCAGACGTCTAAGTTTAATTAACTTCTAGTCCACCAGCAAATAGTTTTTTGTACTTTTTCCTGTCAAAACGTATTTTATCGTCCTTCTTCTTGGTATAGATGCAGCAGCTGCTCTTTTATTCGAATTCATAACTACGTGGAAATTTTAGCTAAATGGATTGTCTAAATCTCCATCGTTTAATTCCAGATTATTTTCAATTTTAAATAATTTCTTTAAAATCTTGATCAGGTTTGTAAAACAGGACTCCAGTTGGTTTTGAAAATGTTGTTGACAATAAAAGAATTAACAATGTATGCAGTAATCTAAATGTAAGAAGTTGGTGATCAGAACAGCTTTCTTCTATTCTATTACGGCAATCTGTTCAAAATTTTATCATTGTTAAATTAGCTAAAGTTATGTCTATATTTAGAGTTGATGGAACCAAATGTAGTAAACATAGGCTGTATATCATTTCCATTCACAATAATTAAAAGATTCCATTATTTTACCTCTATCAATTGGCAATGAATCATACATTAAGTGGATCGTGCATGAGAATCGAGAGACACAGTAATGGACCATTATTTATAAAATTGAATATACTTTCAATTTTTGTAATATCTAAGTTTATATCTCTTTATAAATATCAAAATAGGCACTTTTCAACCAAAATTGTGATGAATGTTGGTATGTCAGTTCGAAAATTATATCTTCGTCACTTTTATTAGATATCAATAACGCATCTAAATGTTTATTTAGAATAATTACAGCTGTGCTCTGTTTTTCCCTTTATCAGCACAGAATATTTTAAAGTATGTAGGAAATTCAGAAATAATATTACATAATACATTATATGTTTCTTGAATTAATAAGATGTCATTTTTAGAACGTGCAATAAAATCTAAAACATTTTCAGTAACAGCTTTTGATTTCTTAAGTTTATTTGTAAGCAATTAATATAATTCTTGAAATGTGGATGGTCCGCTATGCTGGATACATACCAGAATATAAATTCTTATTTGCAAGTTTATTATATTTTAATTTATTGTTTACCACAGTTCATATTTTGCATTCTTCTCTTTATCAGTATTAAGTAACTAGGGTAGGTATTTGCTGTACATGGGTGAGATGTATCCATTTGCTTTCCCCGACTTCGTAAAATTATTTCTGAAAGTACAATTAACGCAATTTAATTCATTATTACTGCAAGGACAATCTTTAAAGTGGTGACTGTATGCACATAATGGGCATACTTGTTCGTATTTGTAGTTATTTGTGTTGTGGCTGTACCTGTTAATTCGAATCCAAATCTTCCAAACCTTTTCGCAATTTCTGCTTGTACGAGTCACATTTAACAATTTCTCAAAAGCACTTTTAATAAGTTGTACATCACTTTCCGCCATCTGTGTGTGTGTTTTTGTCTTTGTGAGAAATAATCATATGAGGCTCAAAGTTATATTCAATTTAGATAGATTTCGGCCAAAATCTGCCAACTAGAAATGCCACATTACTGAATATTTTTCATTCAGTTAACGCAGAATTTTTCGAAAACAGACCTACCTATTTTCTTTAATTTGGCATTCCAACTGCACATACATACTACCTTTTTTTTATTTAAATGTGCAAGAAATAGATTTTCCAGGGAAATTCTGTTTGGGGGGATTGGGGCAGAGAAGCAACATTGTGCTGCCTTCAAAGTGCAATTTCATTATCATGTAAGGTTCTACTACTACCTATACGATATTAAGGACTACTGAGTGTATAGCTAAACTTCCTATACTGAAGGAAATTTGTTAAAGGATAGTTGGGAAAAGCATTAAAAAATGCTGTCTGTCTGTTCCATAAAACATTGTTGTACTTATTTTTGCCAATATATTTTGTATTATTTATTGGGTATAAAACACGGATAACGAAGTTTAGCAGGCAGCCAGCTGCATGTTACATGGCTTCTTTCTTAATCAGTTAGTTAGTGGCAACCACCAATAAGTTAGTTAGTGCCTCAAACACCGCACAATCAATAAACCACTTTCACTAGAAATGGTATTATTTAGTAATTGTTATAAATACTCACTAACATTTTTGCCAACGTTTCGACGAATATATTGGCTTTATCAAAGCATAAAAATAATAATTCTTTAACTTCTAAATATGACACTTAACATTTTAGTTTTGGAAAATTAGTACGTGGAAACACTCAACACCACAAAGAATAGTGAACATATACACTGATTATATTCCTAAAATATCTGTCAAGAAAACACTCTGGTGCCGATAATTAGTCATAATTAGCCGATAATTTTATGTGATAATCGAGACAGAAGAAAAAAATTGTTTCTAATTTCATCAACTACAGTAGAGGTTCCATACTCACTAACCACTACCTAAAAACCAACAAACTCTGGTGTCAAACACTCACACGACTTTCTTACTTATGTTATATAAGTACAATTATATATAAAATGACAAAGTTGCTTATTTTTTCTAACATAAATATCGAAATGGTAGGGAGGCAAGTACCAACCTAAGGTTTATATGTGTGCCGTTAACATTCCAAGATTAATGAAAATCGTTATAATCGTTTTCGAGAAAATTCAAACTCAAAAACCTATTCTGTCAAGTTGTACTTGCGGTTAGCCGATTTTCTTCAAATTTGAAATTCTAGTTAATATTATGTACTAGTAGAACTATACATTGAAGTTCAAGTGGTACTTTAGTGGAAAGCTTAACGTTAATAGGAATTTATGCGTACAGATAGTATATGAAGTTTAAAGACAAAATTTATCATCAAATTTCTTGAAGAATATATCCAAGCCGTGAAGCCGTTTTCGATAAATCTGCGGGAAAACAGAAAACAAAAAGTTCGTAATGTCGTCCTTCCGGTTGATGGGTATTGCCCGAAACCTTCGTGTCTGACGTGGTGGCCAACAAAAATCTCTCGGAAAATACCTCTGATTTAATTTTTTCAATTGGAACTTTTTTTAATTAAATTTCTTTTCATGAAAGCTAAGGGTGAATTGATGCAGATAGACTCAATTCGGTAGGACATTCCCCTCATTGGATTCTTTAATAACAGTTTAACTCTGTTTAGAAATGATCTTACAATTTTTTCAAGTTGTTATTGTGAACGCAACATTTGCGGTCTCAGTATTATTAAGCGTCACCTCTGTAGTGATCAGAGCACGCCAGCTCCAAGCAGTTCACTCGTCCAGATAACAGGAAGTGAGCTGTAGAATAGACTCCTTGGTGAAGAAAAATCAAAAGGCAGCGCTGCCTAGACTCAAAACACAGGTCCTCAGTGTAGCAATCACCTCAGCCCGTACATACCTTCGTAACTGTGCCTACATTACATCCCCTACATTGGAGGGCCGTGTTGCTTGTGGCCAGCAATGTATGCAGAAATATTACTGCACAGAAATCAGCCTGATTATAAACATCGCAATACTTCCTTGTACGAGCAGTAAGAGAAAGCGAAACATCTGGTGTTAAACACACGAATTTCTCTTACCCTTCTCATTAAAATTATAAATAAAATGGCATACTTTCTTTTAATTCAAATTTTACATTGGTCCTAACATAAGTAGAGACTTAGCACCAAATTCTTATCAAATTAAAAATCATATATATCAACTTAGAGACACAAAATTCCGTTTTATATTTTTTTTCATTTTTTGAAAGTATTCCTTACTACTTCTATTTTATGTTTCCTCTTTAGAAGTTAAAAAAGTTGAAATAATTTTTAAATTTCCTTTGGAAAAAAGTATGTGTGTGTGTGTGTATGTGTGTGTGTTTGTATATACATATATAGTTTAGTTATGTAACATATACTCCAGGCACTGTGCCTGTCTTTATGTGAATAGCAAATATAAAATATGATTTGTAAATGCAATTTTCTTTATAAATACTTATCAATCTATCCGTCTATTTATGGTGTTGTTAGTATACGAAGTTTAAATAAATCGTTGGTGTCGTTTTCGAGAAAATTGCGAAAAATTGGAAAAACCATTCAGTTAAGTCGCACTTCCGGTTGGTGGATTTTGCCCGAAACTTTCGTGTCTGATGCGGTGGTAGTATCTGAGCTTCCTGCAATTTTTCGTTCTGTTAACACAAACACACACACATATTTATACATACAGACCATTCGCTAAAAAACATTTCTTTCGACTCAGGGAATCTCAAAACATGTATTTCCTGCGAAAAATCAATTTCTAAAATTTGACCCGAACGCAACATCAGGTAGCAAGAGAAGCAGGCAGGAAGAGAGTAATATAGTCCAGCTCTCTCGCAACACTTCCTTACTAGGAGTAAGTGAAAAAATGTTTTTGTGTATGTAACAAAATACTTAAAAAACAAAAAATTCCAGGGAGGTCAAACTTTATATTCCTTCTAGGTACCTACCACCACCGTAACGAAGAGTGCGATCAAAATCCACCAACCGGAAATGAGACTTTAGTGAATGTTTTTTTTTTTTAGTTTTCGAAATTTTCTGCACACAGCTCCAACGTTTTTCTTCTTCTTTTTTTTATTTTATTTAAGGAGCGTCAATATCTATGGCCATTGACGCCCGGAGCCGTCTCAGTGCACTGCCGGCCTCCGGACAGTGTTCTCTCGTTACGAACAACACTGCCCATCACCGGACAGTGAGCTGTAGAGACTCCTAGGAAGAGAAAATCTAAGGGCAGCACTGCTGGACTCGAACCCGGGATCTCCGTGTGGGAGACCAGTAATGCTAACCCACTAGCTATTCCCTTCCCTCGCTAAACTCTTGTAGGTCAATCTCTTTTAAGTTGAATCATTTTTTTAGGGAAACTGATTTTAAGAGACTCTTGGAAGGGATGAGCTCCTATTTCAGTATATTCCACAAGTGAAGAAAACGTGAAGGTATTAACATGATGACTGCCAACTACGAGATATTCGCGTCTCGAGTAGGTGATCTGACCGAGGAAGCCGATTACGAGTTGCTGCATAGTTGCTGGGTGGTACATAAATCTAATTAAGGATAGCCGGCTTCTAGGAAGAGAGCAAAAAATTAAATATGGGCGAATACGAACAAAAAATGTATTAAGACAGTAAAATCAAATACATGAGATAGTACAAAATTTTTTATTTTTTTCTAATTTAAGGCGCGTCAACATCTATGGTCATTGGCGCCCGGAGCCTTCTCAGTGCACTGCCGGTACAGCAATATTACTTTTGATTTTGTTTAAAACAACTTTCCACTAGTGCTGGCTTCTTTTCACAGGGTGGTCAATAATAACGCGTTTCTCGTTGTTTTTTAGCTCATGGTTTTGTCGATACACGTTTTTTCCGGTAGGTGGGCTGCCCACTAAACAAACTTTATTTAAACAGGTAGAATCCTTTTTCCGTCAACCCTTCGACGAAAGCATCTCAAAGTTTTATGTTTATTTCAGAATTAGTTGCTTGATGAAAAATAAATACTGGCCTGATGGAGATAAATATGAATTGTTTTTTGTTTTTCTGAAACTTTTGCTTCGGTGTTTACTATGTATTATCGTTATTAAAGTTTTGAATAATAAGATAAATCAAATTTCAATATAGAGATTCTAACCCTGAAAATTGCCGTGGCAGTCAACGTGTTAAAGGTGACTAAATTACTCAAAATTCTGGCTTTGAAGAAAATATTTCTATTATAACGAAAATTGCACAAAGAAAAAGTCATGTGAGATTTCACACTACCTTCTTAATAAATATCGAGTTATAACCATGATCATCCTTGACATTTTAGTAAGCTATCTTAGTGACAAATGTAGGCCTGATTATATAACAGAAAGTGGAAATATCATAATAGACAGCTGGGCGGATCCTGCTTTTAAACGAGATTTTATAATGAACAGCCACTTTAAGTAAATAAATATATAACTTCATTCTACAATCTTTCAGATTATAACTGATGGAGCTGTTTAAAAGAGTCATTCAGAATCAAGGATAATAATTCACCATCTGGTTACAGCTATATGAACTGAAAGTAGTAACTTGGTGTGTGAAACATCTTCATGATAAGCTCCTATGAGTTTTCTAATGGCTGCTATTAAACACTTTCTGTTTAATGTGAATAGTCATATGAATAAAACAAGTGTTTTTCTTCTATTTTTACTACTTGACAAATTAAAGCATATGTTTAAAAATTATACTACACAAAAAATAACGAATTTCTTGTAACCGTCATTTTCAGTATGTTACCAACAAACTGAACCATACGTTTGCATACTTAATACATACTACATACAAAATAGAGAATTACAAAAAATAGAAATAAATGTGACATGAATTTCAATACCTGCAGATACAACTCTTCTACGAATATTCTTTAATTACGTAAATTACGCAAAATAACGAATGCTACTTGAGAAAAAATAACTGATGCAAAAAAGTGAAATACAGAATACCACTGGGAATTATGGGTAAAAAGTAGCTAAACACTGAAGCCTATGTTCAATATTTAGACGAAGTAGTTATAATAATTTTGTACATGATATAAAATAAAAAATAAATTCACAAGAAATTTATTCGTTAAATAAATGTTTACAACATTAATACGCTTACTGACCTTTACCACAGATCCTGGATCTGTAACGGGACTATCAGAAACCGTTGTTGGATTTGACTTCGTTCCACAAAGTGTGGTTTCATTCACATTACTATGGGTTGCTGCTAACATAACTATTTTTTAAAGAAATCACAGTTTGCTATTAAAAGAACCTGTAAGAAACTCCAAACTCAAGGGCATAACGAGTACACAACTGGCACAATGCAGCGGCCTTCACTAGTAACATTTCATCTGATTTAGCCAGTGTTGTTGGATGTTAAAATTTCATTCAAAGTTAAAACAAAATCTTTTTTATTGCCTTAATATTATATGTTCTTATCATTAAAAACTGCTTTAAATGTTCACAGATTATAATATTAAACTAAGAAAGATATAAGTTCGATAATCACTTTAGCAATACTGAACTTTCATCTTAAATCGGGACTTCATTTAATTTCATTTATTTTTTCGCATCGATTATATCGTGCAAACTGTAATATTTTAGTTGTAACTTTCTAAACAAAAAATCAATAGTATATAATCACTAATTTGCAAGATGGACTCAAAAAGGCTGAAAATTTTTAGAACAAAATGTGTGCGGGTCGCACCCAAGAAATATACATGTTTCACTCGGACGGCTGCCAATAAAAGACAGACATAGATTGTTATGAATTACCTCATTATAAGAAAATAGCAATTCTTTTAATGAAATAAAACCCAACAATTTCAGATTATTACTTAAAGATTAAACACTAAAACTATGGTGTTGAACTGGCGGCCCGCGGGCCGCATAAGCCCCCGAGGAATTTTAAACGGGCCGCGAATAGATTTCAATTGTGTATTTGTTGCAAATACGGGGCTTAAAGTTTTAGTGACAGATATATGAACTGAGTTTATGTGAGCGACTACTATTGGAGGAAAAAGAAATAGAATGAATAGGTTGGGGGCTTTGTCTTGGTCTCTATATGCCAGAAAATACTTATATATTTTCACTCTCATTTTGTTGAAAAAAATTACGGCCCGGCAGCTGCTTTCCGATCGTGCAGTCGGCTCGCACACAATTTGAGTTTGAGACCACTGCACTAAAGTACAAGTTGAAACATCATATATCACTTAAAGGTTATTTATCAGTATATTAAGAGATATGTTGGAAACGCGAGCCGCCCCTGTTCAAACCATCCATCCTTTTAAAATCAATTTACTTAACACAAAAGATATGGAACAAAATTTGCGCGACTAAATTTCAAATTAGATTATTAATTATAGGTTAATACAAGGGAATAGGCTTGAAAAATCATATAGGTTAGGTTAGTTTCGTCATTATCTTCAGGCAATTCCATGAGGTCGTTTGCGCAGAAGGAACCTGTCAGAGCAATACATACCTTTGGTATTCCATTGCTCTTATTACATTTGGAATAGTCAAATGGACGATTATAGAGTTGGAGGCCTAGCAGCAAATTGGTTAGGACCGTTGTCACTGCACAAAATAAGTATCATATAAAGCAGCTGTGAAAATGTTTGTTCTTCTTCAAACAAGAATAATTTTAGTGAAAGTGGTTCAAAATGATCAATTAAGGCAATGAAAGGTATTGATTAAAAAATTAACAAATTGGGATTAAATGTGCTTCAAAATTACTATGTAGGTTAATAAAAAGTAATTTATTATTATTCTGTGTGGGGAGGAACCAAACGCTACGCTATCCAAAGCCCCACTTCGCCCATATAGCTACCCCAAAGAAAAACAACAACAAACTAGGTCTAGAACAAAAATCCAGACCCGGGTCTAAACCATCTAAGATTCACCGCAGTCTTAAATCGGTCAATAACCTTAAAGAGAAATAGCCTAAGTTCTTCCACAAACATGCTATTCCGACCAAAGGTCCTGAACCTAATTTCCTCACAACCTAAGCAATCTGTCTTTAAAACGTATTTATCGAGGGAACATTAGTTTCAATGAAATTGCAGTGATAAATTCATAATAATATTGTAGAATAATGTATACAAAATATAGTTAAATATCCAGCATTGGGCATTACATCTCGAAAATCTATGTAAGATACTTTCATCGAGATAAGACAGGCTGAACTGATAGCACAGTTAAACGTGCGATATCGAGGAAATTGTATGTGTCGGATATACCACATGAACTCATGTTTATTTGCCGATCAAAGTTACAGATTGTGCGTGAGTTAGCTACACACACCAGTTCTTCAACATTAAGTTTTTATTCAGATGAAATATAGTTCAGGATGAACGCGATGATCATGTGCTTTTTCTGGCAGTTGGCTCATAATCAGGTATTATTTCCCAATCAAACAATTTTACGTCTACAATTTCCTTTTTATTTCTCTTATTGTTGTAAGAGGAAGTATTGCGATCGTGTCAAGTTTTCGACATTAAGTTTTCACCAGAAATACATACACCTCTAAATCAAAAAGAAATGTTTATAGTGAATAATCTGAGTGTGAAAATATATCAAAAACTAAAAACTGGAGGAAGCTCAAATTTGATATTCCTAGTTTAGTACCTTTACCTCATCTAACACTAGTGGGTTTGGACAAAATTCATCAACAGGAAGTGCAACAGGCAGTTTTCTATTTTTCGGGATTTCTCGAAATTGGCTCCAGCGTTTTTCTTAAAATTTGGCATACTATCTAAACACACAAACATGTACTGCTTTTTTAAAAAAATGGTTTTTTGGGGGAAGGCAACCATAAGTCCCTCAAAAGTGCCACTTCAGTACAATTAGTGATTCTGCTATCTATATAATATTAACATACATTACAAGCATTGCCAGAATCCAAATTTAAAAAATCAGCCAACCGGAAGTGCGAATTTACAAATAAGTTTCCAAGTTTTGGGAATTTTCTTGGAAAGTGCCCGACGATTTCTTTAATCTTGGCATGCTAGCTACAAAGATAAACCTATCTTTGATTTGAAACATTTTTCTGGTAAACCATTTGTGGTGTGTTCTCAGGAGCTGAGACGTGAGGTTCATATCTAAATTGCACACCCACAGAGTTTCTGGACGCTGTCATGTAGTTGCATTAAAGATACGGTTTTTAGTAAACAAAAAAAAAATCTAAGTTTAAAGAAAATGTAATTCAAATTGTGAAATTTGCCGTAGAGAAATCGTGTTGAAATTGCATATAGGCCACTATACACGCAGTTTTTTAAGTAAACCATAGGAAATAATCTATTTGGGTTAAATCGGACGACTATGCAGGTCAAAAAATTGGATCACGATTACCGAGCCACCTTTAGTAAATTGGCGATTTAAGTATGGGATTACATTTCGCGAATTGTGAGCAGGACATCCGTCTAATTGAAACCGCATGCAATAGCGAACATGTAGTGGTAAATGCTCTAGAAGAATAGGCAGCGTGTACTCAAAAAATTGAGAATGAAATCACCAGGTAAATTGTTTAAATTTTTTAAAACAAATATGGTTCAATAAGGCGATTTCCAATCAGCCACACCAACCATTGAGAGAAAGATCTCCAGATGTCTTGTAGGGTTCATCAATCGTAGGGTTCATCTTGCGTCCATGTTCTAAAATTTTATCTATAAATAACACCGTCTTTGGTGAGTTTAGATTCATCAGTCCATAAAAATATCTGCTATTTCAGAATCAAAATATCCCTATTTGCTAAAAAAAGAAAAAATAAACGACGGACATAATCATCTACTTAATCCTTGTAAGGGATGCAGTCTATAACTAGTAAAATTATAAGTTTTTGTTACATGTCAAATTGTATCTTTTGTAAATCTTACTACTAAATAAGAGTCAGGAACAATGAAAAGGAATAATTAACTACAAAAAATAGTAAATAAAATATGTAGAAACATTAAGTACAAAAGGTGAAGTAAATATGGATTTTATCTGAATTTGAATATGTAAGAACTCTTGAAGATATTGTACAATCATTCATTTACTTTATTAAATTTCTTCTTTTTTTTGACTTCTAATAAGTTTGTTTACAAACTAAGTAGAAAAAACAAACAAAACGTGTGTCAATAGAGGAAGGAGAGAGAAAGAAAACTTCATTCAATTCAAATGAATGCGTAATATTAATCCAATCATATCGAATTGGGTATCATTTTTCATGAAAAATAATTTAGTTTTAATTTGCATAAAAAAAAACTATATTCCATTTAAAATAAGAGAGTCCGGGAAGCCGGGATCCACATTTTGAAGCACTTAAAGCAATTCTGATGTCATATGTATTTGAAAATTTCAGACAAAATTACGATGGTTACAAAAAAAAATACGAAAATTACTTTTTGTTTTCAAGATAAGGGGTGTCGCATTGCAGTTGCAACACCCTGTATAGTAGATGTATTTTTGTTTGAAAAATATTAATTTTATTTTGTTACCAGTATAGTAAGTCAGTGTTATTAATTATACTGTTTAAAAGGTTCTCTATTTTAACCTACAGTCATAATTTTTCCTAATTGCAGTTAATTTGGCTAATTTCTGCCGGATTGGGTGCCAAAATATTTTTCTCATCATATTTTTTGCACAGTTTATTGGTAATCTACAGGCAACCATCTATTTACCTCAAATGAAGATTTAGTGCATCCCGTTCCCAATGTTCCATCCCTAATGTAGTTTCGGCTTCTAATAATTGTGAATATACTAATTTGTTAACAAAAACGAAAAGTGTTTTTTCTACCTTGTAAGTAGAACTTGTGTTGCACAACATATGTTTGCCCTTTAGACCGATGGCTGTGCTATTATTTGAAACATTTTCCCAGCAAAATTGATTGTTATTCGGGATTTCCTCGAATATTGATTGCTTCAACGATTTTCTACTTTAATCATGGAATGCTAGGTCGCATTCACTTTTAATTGATATCATTTTCCGAAAAAAATTGAGTTTAGGGAGGCTCTGGGGGATTTGTTTGACTTAACTCTAACTTGCCGGGTGTTCTATTGTATGCAGTCCCGGTGAGGTAGCGCGCATGCCCTAAGTTCCAACAATTAAAATTCAGTTGCCATCACTCATGATCATGCGAGTCATTCAGTAAGTAAAGAGCAGATGCTTACAGTTCTAATGCGCTGTAATGAATCTCACCATTTCTTCCGGGACATAATACCCGAATACATTTCCATATTTTGCCTATGCTGGCAGTAAAAGTTCTTTATCATGAAGTTGTGAAAATTTGTTTACATTTGTTGGTTACTGTGAAACTTGTCGCACGAAACTGACCGCTTGAGGGAACCAATCAGAAAGGAATCTGACGATGCGAGATCCGGGCTGTGAGGTCGAAGTCGCAGGACTTGCAAGCCTGCTTTATGTAATTCTTCAATAGTTGGAGTGTGATTGTAGCTGGTGCGAGCCTTGTCGTGAAGTAAGATCCCTTTCGTCCTACAAACCACGCCTCGCACTTAAATCTGGATACACTTTTCGGCCAGTTTTCAATTGATCAAAACACTTATAGAAGTTCATATGATCATACAATCTACACCGTATTGCTTAAGATAAGAAGAAAAAGTAGTCTTTATTTAACTATTTTTATAAAACAACTTTTGAGTGAAGAAAATGACGTTACAAATAAAATAAAAGAAACTCTCGTCAAAATTACAATAAAGACAAACTCTTGGTCATCGACCATTAGGAGGGAGGTGTGCAGTGTCAAAATAATTATATCATTATAATTTTCATAATTAATTTCCGACAAAAAAGCTTAAAAATTAAAATATCAATAGGTTAAATAAAACAAAATGAGATATAACCAATCTTTGAACAAATAATAAAAATTAAACCTTCCATAATTATTAAGAAAATAATGTACTTATTTATTATAATTATTAATTGTTTTTTTATTACCTACTTATTTATTTTTTAATATTTATCATTTATTTATGGAGATATATCTGTATATTTAATCATTTAATATCTATTCTAACCTATTTTTATTTTTTATTTATTTATTATTTCTTATGAAGAATTAAATTTCTTAATTAGCATTGCCCTGTAAGCAAAAGCTGATCTGCAATAATTGACCAACAACATTCAGGTTTTAAAAGTCAATAATTCTATTGTATGCTAAAAGAATGGACGATAAGCCACCTCATGCGGAATTCTCCCATAATGGGACAGACCAACAAAAAATGGAACAGCTTCTTATTCTCCTGCAGTTTACATGAGCTACACAATAAACCCTAATATTTAAATTTAAGAGAACTCCTCTGAGCTTGAAAATCCATCTTACAGTTTGCAAAGGTTGCTCATACGGATAAGATTTACCTTGTTAATTATACTGAAAAATATTTATAAATTGGAGATGTATTATTCGTTTTAATTCTTGTATAAAAGTGGCTGGCAAGTTTAATCCTTGTATAAATCCTTGAATTTGATCTTGCAGGCATTTTCTGAGTCCATTAAAACTACTTTTTCACAAGTAATTATTATGTATACATTAAAATCTTCGTTACAGTTTGAGCTAAATTTTGTATTTGTTTATGCTAAAAAAGTTCTTTTTTTTATAATTTGAAAGCTAAAGTCTTAAAGTCTATTTTGTGAAAGTTGTAAAAACTTAATTAAAAATCAATATAAGCAACAGTTATGTTTGGCTTATTAAATTTCCGAAGTGCAACTTAATGGTGTAGAGGAAAATGGGTGGAAATTTGGTCTCAAAATGAATGAAGGATGATGGTGCATTAACTAAACACTTAAATCAGTCTTTAATAAAGAAGTATCAAAGTTTTTCTATCTGCTCGTACCTCTGATCGCCCCATACTTGACAGCTATAGCACATTGTGGATCTGTTTACCGGTTTTGAAAATGTTTATTTTTGTAGGAATTGATACATTTTTATTTTCTAGAAACTGATGCCATATTTCATTGATGCTTAATTTAAACATCAATTTTCCACATTTGTCCCATTTCTCTCCGAGTTTTTTTATGCCGGTAGTAAAAGTTCTTTATCATGAAGTTGTGAACATTTGTTTCCACTTATTGGTTACTGTGAAACTTGTCGCATGAAACAACACGCTTGACCAGGGACTATAATTTGGGTAGCCCGTGCCTAGAAAGATTGTCTTCCAACCGAGTAATGAGTCCTCTCTACCCAAACCCTGGCAGCACTTATTGAATAGTGGCGCTTCCTCGCCGTGTCATAGAGTCGTCATTGAGCTTATAGGCTTTTAAATTTGGACTACCCTGTCATAGGGACCACTCACTGCTTTCGGTATTCGGTCATCATCCATCCTTTTCAGTCACCATTCCAGTTGTTCTAATTCGTCGTTTAGCTGTAGCTCATTTCTGATGTCCGCGTTCCTTACTCTATCTTTTCTGGATTTCCCTGCCGATTTTTCCAGTAGTCCATTTCTACAAAACTATACTTTCAAAAAAGGTGCTGTTTATAAACGTTTAGTGCTCATTGAATTATTCCGAATTGGATCTGTTTGAATTAAAACTCATTGGATTCTCGTAAGGTTTGTAATAGGACCATAGGCTTCCCTGCGTAAAATAATGAAATTTTTTTTGCCATATAAAATGCAGATAACATTGGCATGACACTAATTATTATATTATTAACTGCTCTTAAACATATGTAATAGCACTTCTTGGACTTGAGAACAGAAAATGTTTGTTCCTTATTTTGAAACATTCTGGAGCCCTTGCTTAGAATTGCCACAAAAGATGACCACCACTCTTCACATTTCGCCGCTGAAATTAGAGTTGATGCTATACTACTTACATAACTTTAACTTATTATATAACAGTTCTGAATCATTACTATTATTTAGAACTATACCGAACAGTTTAAGATAGAACTCAGCTATAAGATTTTATCCCCAAACGAGCTTTAATTGCTGTAATAACTTTTGGATAGTTACCTCCACTAGGAGAGTAACTTTCTACTAGTAGTATTGTTGTATTAAATACTGTAACTTTTCAGCTGGTCCATGCGAGCATGGCAAGTTTAATCTTGCAGTTTTTATTTTTAAAATATTTTGTTAACACTTACAAAACTTATACAACCCACATATGTACGTACAGAAAGACGCTATAATATTTTTTTTTGTACTCGGAGAACTTCAAGACTCGTATTTCCGGTGAAATGTCATTTTCGACAAGTTGACACTTTCGCAGAGCAGTGTTTAAGAATGTTAATGCTTAAATAAAACTATTTTTAGGTGACCTCTGCAGGTACTTGCGGTCGCAGTGTGGCTTCTACCATTAACATTGATGAAGTACATTTTAGTGAAGCATGTATGAAAAGCTTAAATATTAGTTATGGAAGACATATTCAACACTGCCTCGCTCACATTCAACAATTAATTCGCCACCTCCATAAGATCATGGAATCCAAATTTCAGGAAATTTTAAAAACTCCATCAAATAGTATTGCAGAAAATACATGGGTTCCTACAAAGTATAATAAAAGAGTATTATGTGAAAAATGCTTAAACGTAATTCGTCGAGAAAATGAAACCACAACCAAAGAAATACGTCACTTTTCAACAAATTGTCTGTGCTATGATCTTATATTAAATTATACTGGATCTTGTCATGTCAAAGAAAGGGAAGCATTGTGCAAGGATAGTGCAGTTTCCAGTTGTGCCAACAAACCAGTCACAAATGGATTAAATAAAGACTTGCAACTCTTTTATCCTTCACTTGAAACTCGTCAAGTCAATCAAACTTACTTTATCCCTTCATTTTATCCGCATGAATTCTTGTCGAAAGTTAATGAAACATGTAGTCCAAGAGGAACTAAAATACCTTCGGAATATATCAATTACATAAATTTAAAAACTGGGGAAAACATTAGTATAGATCTTTTTAATGAAGTAACTACTGAACTAATTTTATATCCAGAGGAGATAAAAATTATTATACCAGGTAAAGGTATTTACCCTCTATTCACTTTTCCAACGAATTCGACAGATTTTGATGAGATTTTGTTGGACGCAATATTTGTGCTTGGAGCTGGTACGATTGTTAGGCCCTCTGTGCTCATAGCAATTCTACAATTCGTGCAGTGGATAAGAAATTTGGGAAGTTCTGTTAATAGTTGCTAAATGATTGAAAGCCTGCCAGAGTTATTGTGCATAGTTACATAATTAGGTCATTTCCCAAATGCCAACATTTTTAGTAAATAAAAACAAAAATCTTGGTGTGAAACACTCTAATCTTACTTTATTCTCTTACTCTAATTAATACAATTTAATCAAAAAATTTTCTTTAAAATTCCAACGTTACAATGTTTAGTTGGGCTGGCCATAAAAATGGTGGAGGGAATTTTTCTTGTATACCTGAGTGGCCTTATGGGGAGCGCTTTATGTCAAAACTAAGAAAGCTTGTGCAAATTTGATTTTAAACCAAATTGACAGGCCTCCAATACCACTCTAAAATTATTTTTTTCAAAAAATGTTTCAAATAAAAGTGATAGGTTCTTATCTATCCAGCAAATTTAAAAAAAATTGTTGTAACCATTTTCAAGAAAATTCAAAAAACTCAAAAACCAATTATTATATAAAATTGTACTTCCGATGAACCAATTTCTTCAAATTTGGAATTCTATCAATGCTTCTTCTAATTTGTATTAATAATATTTAGGTGGTAAAATCAAATATTATACTTAAGTGGAACTTTAGAGGTTAGAGTAAAATATAACGCTTCTGTTCCCCCAGAACTCCCAAAAAATCAGTTTTCCGGGGAAAATGATACAAGTGATAGGTATTTATGTGTATAGATAGTTCTTATACGAAGCTGGATTTGTATTCAGCTTTTGAACTATGCAGAGTGCCAGTGGCTCACTCTGTTAGCTCTTTTTTAATTTTTTGAGTGGTCAGTCGAAGTTTTTTGTGTGCAATTTTAGCACCTTCATATAAATTTGTTTACGCTCTTTTTGTGTGTACATGTTTTTTTTTCTTGTCCCGAAAATACTTGAATTAAAGCGAAGTAATAAATTTATTAAATTTGTAATAAGACAATCATGCCTAGTGGGGAGAAGAGTATCGGTGACATGAGAGGTGAATATATTGAGGGTTTATCTGTTGAAAGTTTGTTACTGTCTGTACGATCTGTTTCAGAATTTAAGTCTATAAATCCGAGATCTCTCATTTTAAAACTCAAATGAATGTATAATCAATTCTTTTAAATCTAATAAAGATGAAATTACGACGAACCTAGTACATTTAAAAAAATGATATTGATAAATTAAATAGACTTTGTAATGAGGTACAAACGAAACCTTCATTCCTTGAAAAAAAAAAAAATTATTGAAGAATTTCAAGGTTCTGTCAGCAGTAAACTGAGAATAGTTAATGCTCCACATAAAGCAAATGAAAATGTTTTGGACATATTATTTCTTCTTTCAAGGTGTTTTGATTACAATTTGGTTAAGCGAGAATCTGTACCCATTTACCGCTTGAATATTAAAATCCTCAATTTTCCTCCACCAATAATTGTTATATTTCTTAGAAACACTGATAAAGACAATTTGTTGAAGCTGTACAAATTAAATAGAAAATCTCTTAATTTGTCATAATTCCCAGTACACCCTCTCTGTAGTACACCCATAGCGTATATACTCATATTATTGAAAATTTGGATAAAATTACTTATAACCTATTTAAAGAGGACGCATATAAACAAATCTGGTGAGAAATACTTACATCACTTTCTCTTACAGAATAATAATTGACAAATTTTCTTCAAACTTACCATATTTACTAAATGTTTACTTGTCTTCAATTTTATATCAATGGAAGAGGCTAAGTTTAATAAAAATGCATTTGATGAAACGATAACATTCCCTTTCCCTGGAGAAATAAACTTACTCGGGAAAAAAGTTTCAAACAAATACCAAATTTAAAGAAATCAGTCGATGTTTTTTAATGGAGAAAAATGCAGAAAATTGAAAAAACTGTTCAGTAAAAACCTTCTTCCGGTAAACCGATTTTCTTCAAATTCAGAATTTTGGCGTCATATTTAATTTTAATTAATATTTTTGAGATAATAGAATTGTATAATAAACAGAAATAGCATTTTATAAGAAAACATAATCCCATCTCTCCCCAAAAGCCGCCTTAAATTTGCCTTCATACACGTGCTGGCACAGAAATGGAATAATTTTTGTTCTTAAGAATAAAGGACGAAAAGCTATGCTAATTAGAAAAGAAGATTTTTGTTCTATTACCAAAATTAAAAATGATATAAGAAATAAGATATATGATCATGCAGTTGATTACACACTTCTTCATTTCTCTTTACTTGCCGTCATCAGAGCACCTTTATTCAATCAGATGATCTTATAGGGAGCTCAGGGCCAAATACCAATCAAGAAATGGTATATATTACTACATAACTTCTAAATAAAGACTAAATTTATTATACTTTTAAGTAGTATATCACATTTTTGTAAAGTTAGACTGAGTTTTATTTCTTCTTCTATATTGTTGTTTTACTTTCTCTTCTTTATTATTACTATTATGTATGCCAATGATAAAATAACTATAATTTTACTTGTCATTATATTTAAGTGTAATATAACTATTGGATATTAGGTTGAATTATGTTTACAATGTATATAATGTATGTATAATATGGACCAGGCTGAAATAAAGTTTCATTAAAATTACTCTCATACATTTCGTAAAAATCCTCAGGGGATCCCAGTCAATAGGTGTATTTACTGTCAGGTAAAAACTTGATATCGAAAATTTGACACGATCGCAATACCGAGGGGCCACTGAGAGAAAGTAAAAATGTAAAGAACATAAATTCTACAATTCCTTTCGTTGTGTTGTAGTATTACACTTTTTTTTATGGTAGAAGTGAATTAAACAGAATGTGAGCAATAGATATATATACATATATGGATATAGCTTCCCTTAAGCCAAGAGAAATGATACAGGCTAATATCCATCGCATGTAGTATTCGTATACCAATCCGCAACAAACTTCAATTTAGAGACCTGTCCACATTTTTACTTGTTAAGGCGAGATACTCGAACAAATAAATAGAAATAATATAAGGCATCTTATTTGATTAGAAATGCTTAAAAAAATGCTTTTAATACAGAAATTAAATAATTGATTTATTCATTTATTAGCTGAGTAATAAAAGTTAAGAACAACACAATTCTGCTAAATATACGTATTTCTTTAGGGACGTTATTTTTTGTCCAGAAATAAATTGTATTTCTCAATATGGCGGTCTTTATGAATACTACACTAGCGCGCATAGTGAGTAATTTTTTCATTCCAACTCTCTTGTTTCAGCTATTTTGTTTCGTATGTTTTCTATTGAGGTTCGTTGGGCTGTTTGGGCGTCATTTGCCAGTATTAAATTCTCGTAATATTCTTTTTCTATAGCTGCAATAGTCCGTTGGAGGAAATGAAATTTTTCACGTTTTTAATAGCGGTCCCATAGCAAGAAATCACCATCGCGAAACATATTACAAAACCAATTATGGGGTGTGCTATTAGTTCTTCTGGGGAGAAAGAGGCGGTTGAGAGATCGAAAAAGATTGACAAAGATCTCAGAGCTGATGGCGAAAGAGCAGCTAGAGAAGTTAAATTATTGCTACTCGGTAAGTCTTACATGTTGACCCGAATTCATATAAATAAATAAAAAAATTGAAAAGAAGGTTATTTTATGACGCTAAATGATGTAAATTAATAATTACTGATGAGTAAGTTAGTATTATTAAAAGAGTATTTATAAAAATTATGAATATTAAACTAGTAGCCCAGAGTAATAGTAAATCGAAGATATATTTTTCCTTTTATTTCATTTGAGAATCTTTCCTATTAGTCAAAGCCACTTTTATTTTATATTTTTAAGATAAATACAAGAGTTTACGAGAGCTAAATAAAGTCTCAGTGTTTCTTTAGATGCTTTCTCTAAAATATCAGCGTGTGAAATTATGTATATTTTATTGTGTATTATGTATTTTTTTGTATATTATTCTTCAACGGAACCTATTCCTATTATCAGGTTGATTTATTTTGATCTCTTTAGGAGCTGGTGAATCTGGGAAGAGTACAATTGTTAAACAGATGAAGATAATTCATGAAACTGGGTACTCGAAAGAAGAATGCGAACAGTACCGGCCTGTTGTATTTTCAAACACTATACAGAGTCTGATGGCGATTATAAGAGCAATGGGCCAGCTTAGAATAGATTTCGCTGATTGCTCAAAGGCTGTAAGTTTTTAAAAATTTTATTTAAAAGCATAAACATAGAAGCTTAGTTTGAAATTTCCAGGGCAATATCAAAAGAGGATTAAACAATTACAGTGCTACATTTTGTAGTTAATTAGTTAATGAGCCCCTAGAAATTTAAAATTTTTCCTCAAAAATAAATTTTGTTTTAATAATAAATCTTTAAGCCGGTGAATCTGCACTAGATGTTCAGATAAGTTCATTTCAAAAAGTATTGGAGTACTCAGTATTTTCCCAAAGTTCTATATTGGGAATGTGATGTATGTAAATCCAATTATCTCATTTCTCCTAGTTTTTTTAATTTTTGACCCACTAAGAATATTAGGTATTAGCATATAATGGCAGCAAAAAGTTAAGAAATATCTTATTGTTGCAAAAAAAAAAAGACATCAGTTTTAGTTCAACTTTAAAGCTAAAAACTTTCTTTAACTTAAGGGTTTTTAATCCACGTAAAAAGCCTCATGATATCTGCCAGCCAGATACATGACGTTGTTAGGGGATGGGAGAAGGCGGAACTATTCTCGTAAGCAAACCAACTCCCGCCCACAAAACAGATCACTTGGACTCCACTATCATAATTACACGAAACTTCGACCCCACGAAACCATACCTCAGTTCATGAGTGCAGAGCAAGCTTTGCCGGGCTGACTCACGAATCCGTGTGCCATTTTGCAGAGAGAACAAATCCTCTACTTAAAGCCTGACCACAGCCTACTTTTGCAAACATCCTCCTGACAAGGTTACCAGCCAGATACATTCTTCCCTTATACCCTTTTTCCTCTTGGTATTGAGGGGGATCTTTAAAGACCGTACCTACCCTCTTGGATTTACCAAGGGGATGTCACTACCATGGAGGGACTTTTAGTGGAATGCCCGACCATAGCAGAAGTGCCGAAGCACACCCGCACTTGATCCATTTAAGGGCAGGTTGAGATACGCTCAACCAGCGCGCAGAGTGATCCCACATAGTGGTCACACTCGACTCCCAGAAGCTGGAGAAGGCACTCCCCAGCAGGCTCTGGTAAACCGCGCACACCCAGCAAATGCGCTTCCAGCAACTCGCTGGCACCGGGGTTTTATTTATATTGCGAGTCTCCTCCCGCTTTCCTCATGACCTCGGTCATTGGAGTTATTGATTAAAACACGGTCACTACGAATCCTACCTCAGTTGCAAGCAATTGGCTCGGGAACTGGCTTGCGCCCGTAGTTCAGTATTTCAACTTTAATGAGCTAGCGTGACTGATCGCACGCCCGATGGATATACAGATTCCATCTACTGATTCCTGTCCGTTGCCTCAAGTACAGGTGTTTCAGTAACTCAGGAAACTTACAGGCAACCCTGCAAGGATCAGAATTGGATTAGGTGGGGTGAGGGATTCCCTAACCTGGAGAGCCAGAAGCTGATTGCACCCCGAAGGGTGGGCGATAGTGACGCCATATACCCACGCCCTAACCAGCCAGATACAGATTATTTCCTCTAATAGTTGTGGTTGTAGGAGAGGTGGCGCAGGCTGAAGAGCCAATCCCCCTTTAGAATCTAATCTAATCTGTGGTTGTAGGAAGACGAAATAGTCTCTCAATATGAAATTTATTTATTCACGCACTACACGTTTCGCCAAACGTGTAGGCATCTTTAGTAGTGTATCCAACCTAAGAAACAAAAGTTACAATTTATCACAAGCGATAAGAATAGAACAAGGTGGCACCATGTAAAAAATAAAAATGGCAATACACTCAGTAGAAATTATACTGGTGCTATTGTCTACTGCTGATATTTTAACATCCATGATAAAGACATTCTACATTTTTTTGGGAAAAAGAAATCATGTACTAAGTAATGATACAAGTCAATGCCAAAATTAAAACTTAAAAATTAATTATGTCAAAAGCGTATCAAGAGGCAAGTAAGTTTATTTAATGTTACACATAGTAGACTTACTCCTCAAGTTTGGAGGATTGCATAATTATTACATTGAAATTCTGCCAGGTAGTAATATTTAAAATGATTAAAGTGTTACACATCAATCCATTCCCATTTATAGCCATGTGCTTATGTTTGCTTTTTTTTATTTTTTTACATGGTGCCTCCTTTCATATTTTTAACGCTTCTGATAAATTTATTTTTTTATTCTAAGAGCTGGATACACTACTGAAGAAGCCTACATGTTTGGCGAAATGTATAGTGCTTGAATAAATAAATTTCATATTGAGGGACTAGTTTGGCATCACACATCCACAACTAGCTCAAATAGTCTGAAGATATATTAGAATGTTGTGGTGTTTGGTTCCGCAGAGCTGGAAAGCATCAGAGACATTTTCCGTGATAGCCTGCTTCATTTTGTGGACATCGACCGGTTTCGGGGTTCGCCCATCATCAGGAAATTTTTGTCAAAACTGTGATAACATAGACTTGCACAGAGCAAATTCAGTTGATACACCAACCCGAGACCGGTCGAAAACCACAAAAAGAAGCAGGATATCACAGAAAATATCTCTGAAGCTTTCCAGCTCTGCGGAATCAACCACAACAACTAAATACTATTACTTACCTTTTCACAATAGTTTTTTTCCATGATAGTACCCCTGCCATGAGAGAGTTAATTAAATAATTCTACATGCTCCATAAAGATATAAAATATGTAATTTTATTACAAATAATAACTATATTGTGATAACTGAATAATAAATTCAGATGAGTAATATACAGAAAATGGTTTTTCACAATAGTTTAAGAATATATCGAGGGTCGGTCACCTAAAAACTTTCTTTAAATAACACATACTGAAGAATACAATAAATTTGTCCGAATTTTTGGGTGTTATCTAAAACTATTTTTATTTTTATTTAGCTAAATAATATATATATATATAAATAAACTACTTTTATTCTTTTTTTTTTTTATATATTTTCTTAATCTAACTTATAAGGTGAAGGGATGTTTCTTTTACTATTTTTTTAGAAGCTTCATAACTTAGTGACATCTCGTTATACAACGATGGCCCCTGTAAAGATCCATCTAGTTACTTGAGATAAGCCCGTGAGGGACAAACACCAAGGGCAGGTTTGATCATACGCCGGTGACACTTTCGGGCAATGAGTGGACTCATAGTTGAATAGGTACTGAGAGTCCTACTGACTGATAGAAGTCAGAAGGTATAGACAGAGAAGATCGAGAGTCAGATTAGATTAGATTGTTATAGGGATTATTGCACTGCAACCTGAAAGATCTATGTGCCCCGGAGCCGTCTCAGTACACTGCCGGCCTCAGAGCAGTGTTCTCTAGCTACAGACAACACTACCCATCACCGGACAGTGAGCTGTAGAGGCTTCTGGGAATAGAAAATCTAAGGGCAGCACGCTGGATTCGAACGCGGGACCTCGGCGTTGCTAGTCCAGCGCGCTGCCACTGACCTAATCTCTTTCTTCTCTCTTGGCTTACGGCAATTAACTAGGGATGGAGACCCTAGTTTGTGTACTGTGTTTGTCCTTGTCTGTAAAGGGTAGAGTGCATGAGTTTAAGTGTATTATGTTTGTTCTGACGAAGTGCATGGAGTACTGAGGTTGTGGTAACCCGTGGGGCGCTACTCCCCAAGTAACTGCATGCAACAGATACCCATTGCGGGCACAGATGCAGATAGACAGAGCGATTTACTTTACATTTGGTATAATGTGCCTGCGTTCACATGAGTGAGTCATTTCGTGAATTTATATCTTGGCAAGTCTTTCCGAATCCAAAGACAAAGAAGATTTATATTATCCGAGACTTGACTTTCATTTCGTAGTGTCTTATTGCCAATTTTTTTTTTTTTACAGTCGCGTCCGGGACTATTTATTGTGTGTTGAGGTAAGTAATGTCATTATAATAATATAGAAATTCATTTTTTCAATCTCTTGCCAAGAAGTTATTGCAGCATGAGATTATATATTGTGCCTTAGAAATTATTAGTATTCCTATTTATCTGCTTATTGAATTGGAATTATAATAATTTATAATTAATTCAGATAAAATTGTACAAAATCAAATTGTGTTCCCTGATGATTTTCAAATTTTAAATTGCACTTTCGTGATTAAACCAAACCGGAGATTGATCGAGGCAATTAAGGTTGACCATTTAGTTGGCATCCAACAGATAGGATGATTCAAAGGTTCAAATTTTGACAGAGACTTCCACATAGTTGTAATACCGAACAGAGGTGAATAGGATAGAAACCCTCTTCTGCTCGTAATTCGGTCTGGTATATGGACGGCTCCAAGACTCAGATTGGTGTCGGAGCTGGGGTCTAATTCGCTAGGTCATGTAAGGGTTAAAATTAAGGCCAACTTGGGGAAATACGCCATAGTCTTTGAGGAACGACCCGGTGGTGGCGTTAGTGCCCTGTGCTAAGGAAATTCTAGTGGGGAGAAGAGTGGCAAGGACTAGTGGGGAGAAGAGTGGCCATATTCTCCGATAGCCAGGCTACCTTGAGGGCACTTTTCCCACACCAAATAGTCTCGCGACTGATGTGGTACTGCCTAGCTGTCCTAACAGAGGTGGTGCTCGCAATTAGCTGGCATTCTCTTGTGTGCTGGTACAAGCATTTTGTATTAGCTATAAATTTATTTAATGCCAACTCTCTGCTATAAGTTTATAACTTTGTAAACGAAATAAATAAATATACATACATACATACCGTTTTATAGAAACCACTTTTTCGGACTCATGAGACCTCAAAACATGTATTTCCGGTGGTAATTTAATTTGGAATTTTTAACCGGTCGCCAGCAGTAAGAGAAAGTACAAATAATTAGTAATAAAAACAAAACTATTGAATGAAAAGTAGAAATGCGTGTATCGATAACTGAAATTGAAGTTTTTATTTGAATTGAAAATTTATATTATTGTTTCCATGAAATTGACATCGTTTATCTCGATTCAAAAAATTAATTTCTATTGCTTAACGAACGTGTCAAACTTCACCATTGGTCAGTATGACTGTTACCTGTTCTGTTCTCGTGACATAAGTGTTGGCTACGTCCATGAAACCGCTAAGTAGCCCTCACCAATTAAACCTTGATTCTGAACAGATATGAAACTCATTGATTTGAAATGACGCGAGCCACACACACCATATTTGCAATTACTAAGCATAGTTTGTAAAGTTTCCTGATATCATGTCCATAATTTTGCAGAGAATAGAGAAATCTCCTTTATCATATACCCCTATTACTTTGGTTGAGGGTCTCCAGTTTTTATTTTGAATTTAAAAGTTTAAATTTAACCTTTATATTCATACATGAGCCCTCGTGGCTTGATTACTTGCTGCAACTAGAAATACTTTTTATCAATAGGTTTTGTTGATTATTTGTTTCATCATTGAACAAATGCAATTGTTGCTAATTTTATTTATTTATTTTTAGTAAAAGTTGAAATATTCTACATGCTGCTTATTGGCGAAGCTCAAGAGAACTTTCTTTTCTATGAGCGAAATATTTTTTGTTTGTTTCATTTCTGAAGTTCAGGTTTTTTTCCTGTTTACCTAAAAATTGAATTTAATCATGATTTGTGGATATCTTGCCATTTCTTTGTTTTCCTTGTCTCTTTTGTATTTTTTGTTTTATAATTTCCTTAAAACGAAAAAAAAGAAGATGTTTAAAGAGGAGGAAGTTCGAGTCTTCAAAGCTCGTATTATATAGTTAGTGTAATTAAAATTACAATACTTCAATGAAAAAAATTGAAACTTTGCGGAGACAGAAAACTTTCCAGTTTCCAAACTGTTTCCCTGAACGTTTTTTTTTTTTCAGTTGGTGTAAGAATTAGGATAATAGTAGTAATAGCCTACTTAAAACTAATGGTTTCTTATAATTTGTTGGGGATAGGATTATAAAAGTATAAGAATAGTGTAACTGAAATCTCTTTACTGCCATGACAGTAGTGTGATTAGACCTAATAGGTAGAATAGAAACAACATTTTCTCCCAAAAAAAGAAAGTCACCTCAAAAGCAATTTGCATGGAATTTTGAGAATGACATTTATTTCAAGAAAAAAAATGATTAGTTAAAATAAAAAAAGAAATTCGCGAGTGACTACACAATTGCTATCTATAGAAGAAGGATAAAAGTGTAGATACATATGTGTAGATCTCGGGAGAACAGCTGTTAGTAAGCACTGTGGTAGGCATTACAATCGGGAACATATGTGCCTTTAGCAGTTAAGGGATTAATGCTTTAGGCTAAGCATTTAGTAATTAATACAAATCGTTAAAAAATAAAAGAAGAATAAAAAAAAAATAATATATTTTATCGTATCAAATAGAAACATAGTGTAATGTAAAAAGTCGCTTACTTGCAATAAAACTGCAGAAATATTCATTTAACGCCTGCATATTTTCGTAATAGAATTTTCTCAGGAATTTCATATTTTGAATATGACAAGTTTTTGCAGTCACTCAATCTGTGTTTGTTTAAACGATATTTCTGCAAGCTTCGTACACATTCTATTTCTTATAAAATATTAATCCAAAATCTTTATAGTTAAAATAAATAAGTTACTCTGATTAAAACAAGATGATTATTCTAAAAATCTAAACAAGTTCAATTTTCAAACATATGCTAATTAAACACCAAGTGATGCCAGGTTTGCCAAGAAGAAGGATTACATCTGGATGCAGGATCTGGCAAAATTTTGAAACAGTGGATGTATTCCTTAGTTCTGCAATGTGATAACATCTGCATCAATTTAGAATTCATTGTAATGTAGATTTGTTTTCTGTCTGATACAGTAAACTCTCTTTGAGTGCGTGCGTTTGAAATTTGAAGCTTTGTCCTTCCAAATTGATTTTTGAGGGAGTTGCAAGTTAAGCTTTCCACTAAAGTGCTATTTCAGTACAATATCCGGTTCTGTTACCGTACAGTAAGGGCCATTAAATGGATTACTATGATCCAAGTTTTAAGAAAATCGGTTAACCCGGAAGTGCGACTTTAACAAATAGGTTTTTGATTTTCTCGTTTTTTCGATCAAAAACGGCTCCAGTTTTCTTTAAATTGATGACTCAGGCATAACTTTCTTTAGGTCTAAACAAGGAATTCGCTGCGAACAGAAGTTAAAGTAAGTAGTCAATTAAATAATGTTACGAATTTAGTTAATTAGATATAAAATCCGAAGGAAAAAAAATACGCATTATATATCTTGCTTAAAACAAAGTTCTGTTTGGGAAAATTTACTTAATAAGCCTACTTATAGCCTTGTAGAAGGAATGGACTGGCCACTTGTTGGCATCCCGCGGCAATAACACTCACCACTGCAACACTCACATCCAACACACCACAACTTCTTGGGCATTTGCATAAATTCGAAATTAAAGTGGACAGATCAGGTTAATAACGTCATGGGCCAAGTGTCTCGTGGAATTTAAGTTTTGTGAAAATTAAGAATGTCGGTTAACTTCAAAACTTTAAAGTTGGCCTGTTTTGCGTATGTTCATAGACATTTGTGCTATGCTACTGTAATTTGGGGTAATGCTGCCGAATGTAAAAAAATATTTAAATTACAATAGAAGGCAATCAGAGTCACTTTGGGTTTAGACTCGAAAGTTTCTTGTCGTTCTTTCTTTAAAAGCTTGAACATCATGACACTGCCAGACATATTATTTTTCAATGCCTTGTCTATATAAAGAGCAAAGAAGACCAATTTCTATATTTTTGTAGGTTCATGGTCATTTCACCAGCTAATAATCTTGTCCAGAATAGAAGCAGGTTGACCAGTTCATACCAGCTTCCATAATCAAACCACCTTTTTTTTTACAGCTGTTTACCAGATAATATAAAAAATAATAACTCTAGTGTTTCAGAAATATTGAAAAAAAGCTGTTATTAGCGGATGAACTCATCCGCTTTGTGAGATAAAAAAATATCTTGATAATTTTGTTAACTGACATTACAGTGTAACTTGTGACCGTGCCAGGAATGCTATAGTTTTTTTTGTGGCAGCACAAAATAAAAATACACATAGGACCTGCACAGATAGTTGATGTGGAAACTGCTTGGTTTAGCGATCACAGAGCCTTATGGAATGCTCACACTCCTCTACAAATATCCAATACATTATATTGACAATACAAACCCAAGCAAATATTAAACAATTAGTTGCCCTCAAGTATTCATTTTTCAAACAATTGTAACTTTATTTACATGCTTTATTTATATAAGTTCAGTTCATTAAATCATTTGAAGTGGTTACAGTTTTTAAACTTTGTAGCGGTTTATATCTCGAACCACTAAATATATCTTCTTTTTTTGTTTTGTAATTCCTCTACAAAAAATATTCCAGTATATTATTCGATTACGTTGACTTTTTTTTTTTTTGAGAAAAATGAGAAATACTAAGAATAACTGATTATCTCGGAGGTATATGCCAAATTAACTCGAAAAGGAAGCAATTCCAGAAACACGTCCATAAAGTTTCGCCGTTTAACCCTGGGTCAATTTGTGTAATCTCTCACTTTTATGTGAAAGATTTTTCTGAAAAAATTGATTTTCAAAATCGGGGACAGCTAGAGACAGTACTTGGTGAAATTCAAAGTAATCATATTCGGGGAGCTCCTGTGTGTTAAGAACTTAGTAAAAGCACAATATTTTACCACCAGTATTTTGTATAATGTTTAGGGCAAATATATAAGCGTTTAGTAAAAATGAAGGAAATTTGTCAACTGTAATTGTAAAATAAAATGCATGGTAGATACCACAATTCTATCACACAGCACATAACTGCACTTAATGTTATATAAGTTGTGCATTCGTAAAATACAATATAAAAACGCACATTCTTGTCCCCCCAAAGCCCCCAATATCAAATTTCTTAAAAACATTTTTCAAACAAAATTCTAGATCTACACACACACACATACGTATATTGTCAACTTTAAAGAAAATGGATCCTTTCAAGAAAGCAAGCAAACACTTTTGGTAAAGTAGCAATTATGTTTTTATGATTTTGTCCGAAACCTTTCTTCTGAAACAATGTTAACGAGAAATAAAAGAAAGAAAAAGAAGAAAAGATGTGAGAATGGAAAATATAATTTTAAGAAAGAAAGTTTTGATGTAAGTGAATATTATTCTACAGTTTATTGAAAGTAAGTGAATCTAAACATCTTTGCAGTTTTTACAGTAAAATATGTTTAGTTTTCATTTTCCTTTGATTTGCATCATAGATTTCATGCTATCATTGCCCGAAAGTTTTAGACTATGAGTTAATGATGGCCATTCAAGTTATTGGCCACTCTAACGCCATTGTTATAACATGTACATATATACGTCAGCTCATGATGAAAACTCTTTGTGTCAGCATTTTTAAATCTAATTTCATTGTTAGGTTGGCGTAGTGTCGATTTTACATCATAACCAAGGAATTAGTAGTGATTAGATTCTTTCTCCAGAAGGGGTGTTATTCAAATTGTATTTTTTTCATTTTTTAGTTGTAATACGAAACACGTCATTTCTTCCATTGCATGTTGTTGCTATTTTAATAAATTCAGCTTCATAACTTTCTTGTCACGTCGAGTTATGATTCATCGAGTATTTAGTATACGTATGTGTTCCATGGCTTTTTCCCATGTCGCAGTCATGCGTATCTCTCTCACCTTGGTTATTTTACTTTAGATTAATTATTACCTTTAGCTTTTTTGTGTTTTTTCGTAAAAATAAAGACACAATGCTTTTGAAAAGTTAAACACTACTGAATTAAGTGTTTATATTCGGTCAGCATTAAGTATTAGAGAGAGAAACACTTCAAACTATATGCAATATGCAAAAGTGAGGCTGTTCCATTAGATTGAGATGCTGAATACACAGTGATTTGATCAATCACTCACAGACATCTCTAGCCCAAAGTAAATTAAAAAACAAACAACAATATTATGATTTTAACTACTACCGTAATACAAGAGACAGAGTTCCTAGCGCTACTATTATTATTTATCTGTCATTTAGGAGAGTTTTAAAACAATATTCTTCAAACTAGCGGATGTTGCTCGGAAAATTAATGAATTGGACTGGGAGATTTTGTGTCAGTTTGTGACGGTACATTGGACTGGGAGGCTTCGCACAGTTGTTGGTTTAAAAGTAACAGAGAATGCGCGGTATGCTAGCTGCAAGCAGACCATGACGGCGTTCTCGATCTCTGCAATAAGACTCATTTAGTGGGAATAGTTATGTAATGTCTTTAACGAAGGCATTGTACCTCCTTAATTCACTTTTGCTCTTCCATAGGAGTACTTCGAAGCTTTTCTTGAATTTCGGGACTGTCCGCAATAATCCTTCAGTAATGGGTGTGTTTCTAATGGCCGTTCTTAATGATCTCACAAATATTGAACCAACCTGGATCATAATGAACACCCCGCTTGATTTCACAGATATTTTAAGTTCCAATTTCGACACAAGAGTTTCCGTTCCTAATTCAGTAATGGGTGTGTTTCTAATGGCCGTTCTTAATGATCTCACAAATATTGAACCAACCTGGATCATAATGAACACCCCGCTTGATTTCACAGATATTTTAAGTTCCAATTTCGACACAAGAGTTTCCGTTCCTAATTTGGGAAATTGTGGATCAAAGTGGAAATTGACAAGGTAGATCTTCAACAAGACTCTTATTTGGAAATCTTTCTAAAGGTGCAAGTTCCTCCATTTTTTATATTGTGACTTGGGAAAAGATTTACTGCTTTAGATTAAATGCAAAGAATTGAATATATAGATGTTTATCTCAGGAATTTTCCTTGGTATGAAGGAGAGTTAATTTAATGGTCTTATAAGCAGTTCAGGTCTGTGGTATTTTTCCATTGACTTAAGGTTGCAAAGACCTTTGTCACCTCTCTCAAGGACGGTAGTATATGGCAAAGATAAAGGACGATGGTGAAAAGGATTCATTTCTGCAGTCGAAGATTAAAAGACAACCTTGTGGAATTTTGATGAATTCTTTCTATCTCTAGGTTGGATGTCTCAAGAGAATGCCGACAAAGTAAATGTTCCCTTAGTAACCATCAAACATTCCGCTAGCCCTGAAGACTCTGCTTCAGTGATGATCACTGATTGGTGCGCTGCCAAAATTGGGCGTTGGGTTGTCGAATAATGCCGTCGGTAGTCTTGACATCGCCGACGCAGTTTACGGTGTCGCGACATATATGCAAAAACATGATGTGGTCCAGGGATCACAGGCGAGGAGAAAAATTATCTTGAGCGATGACCACAGTGCCAGGGATGATTTCGGTATTGATTTGGTTGGTCTGCTGTGGAAGCATGTACATCTGGCGCCAACGCTTCCCTAAATCTTGCTGATTACGTTGATTCAGTTGCCAGCGGGAGATGGATTGAGGTCACACTCCGAAGAATGGCGAGAGAATGGAACAACATGAATTGCCTAGGCGTCAGAAGCTCCGGTTCTGCAATGTCGGTGCGAATTGAAGATTGCTTTAACGTCGATGGCGATCGTGAGGAGTTCCTGTAAGTGAACCTCTGATCGTCGATGTCGCGGGTGAGAGAGTGTTTCGCGGATTTAATGACAGTCTCCCTAATATCTCCTTCAAATTTATTATGTTCGTCCTTCCCGTATGACTTCAGATCAGAATCGGCATCAGGATTTCTGAACTTGTGTTGTTCTGGGTGGGTATAGCCTGTCGGGCTGGTATGAGCGTGGAAAAAAAAAGATCTCCGAAGGGAGGCGAAAGATAACCAGGACCCTTAACAATCCACCGAGCTCGTAAGGAAACATCCCGCAATATGGGCTTATGTAAATACAATTTGTAAGAAATATGGAAAGAAAAGATGAAACGGTTTTATGTTCTTGGTTGAGTGTGAGTGTTATTCAGGCGATACCTCCCAGGGGATTATTATTCGATAGCTATGATATTATTAGAGCTCAAGTCGTAGATGAACGTAGACGGTACTTTAAAACAAAGTTGGGAAAAATGTTTTAAATATGACGGAAGTTTTAGTAATATGATTCATGACTAATTAGTCATGTTGTTCGAATTTAATCGTGATTGAGATTATTAGTCATTCAGGTGATTTGTTCTATTAGTAGTGATTAAATTGTAGTTATTAAAATCATCTTAGTCACTATTAAGATAATATACAGGGTGTCCCATGATTCGAGGTTCACAACTTGAGGTCGCATTATTGTTGTAGTCAATTTGAGTCAGAAATGTCTAATAAACATAGGTCCGAAAATGCTCCCTAACCGAAGTACTCCCATTGAAAGTGGACAGCCTAAAAATGTATTTTTAATGTAGAATATGCCGATATTACATATACGGGTTCAGTGATTGTTTAATGGTCAGTGATTATATAATTATAAAAGTGTTTTTTTTTTCATGAAGCCTTTATTTTATTTTCCACAATAAGAACAGCAGTACTGTCGTTGACTCACGGGTCATCAACATATGCTTCAACAAATTTTATTTACTGACGAGGCTCTCCTTTCCTACCTACGAATCAAATTTTCAGCATATATTTCCAGGAAACGTTTGATGTGGAATTATTAACGACCTACGTTTGGTGTGGAAGTATTAACGACCTAACTTTTTGCAATGGAGTGTTGTTTAACAGGTGATAATTATCATCGCTTTTTACAAGAACTGTCCCATGTTATGGAGAATGTGCATACACATTTTAGATGTGGTCTGCAGGACGGCACACCAGCTCATTTGTATAGGAGGGTAACCTTTTTTATATATTTCGTATCGCAATCGTTGGATCGGAAGAGGTGTGGAGAACATTACCTGGCCTCCGAGTTCAGCTCATATAACATCTTTCGACTTCTTTATTTGGGGGTACATGAAGTTTAGTGTATGTAGAAAATTTAACTGTACAGATCAACTCATTACCAGAAGAATTATGAATAATGCAGCGTACTTAAGAAATTCTCCTGACATCTTAGAGCGGGCCGTTAGATTACTTTTACGCAGGGCTAGACTTTGTATTGCAGCTGAAGTAGATCATTTCGTACAGAATTTGTAAAAATAAACTGGTTAAAGTTCTGTTTAGAACAATTTTTTTTTATTAATTCCTGTTGTTCTTCTTTCAATACTGTACTTCACCACTTAGAAGCATTTTTGGACCTTTTTTGCTGAAAATGACTTCAATAATACGTTCTTACTTAAGCTGTGGACCTCGAGTCATGGGGCACCCTAGATATAAAGCATTTTCCAGACAAATTAAACCTACTTCCAACCAAATTAAACTGTTTTTAACAAATATACCTACTTCTGAACAATTCTCCCCCGCACTAATTCCTCTAAAGTGCTATCATAGTCGATTATACAATTCCACTATCTGCGAATTTCATTAAATTTGGTTTACTAACTATAAAATTTGTCAGTTGCAATTTTGTAAACTGCAGTAAGAGAAAGTTGTGAATGGTTTCCACCAGATTGTTCATACTGATTACTGGCTCTTATTACTTCATTTTGCACGTGTACCAACTTTTAATCAAATTAACCCTTTTTGAAACCAATTTATTAACTAATTTTGAACCTTCTGAATCACAATTAATTATAATTAGCTAATTGAAAGGTAGTACAAAATAATGTTATGAAGAAATTTGGTAAGGATTGGTCAAGAAAGAAACATTCAATTATGCCAACGTTTCGACAGAGTTTCCTGTCTTTATCAAGGCTTTAATCTAAAAAATAATAATACAATGAGGAACCATAATGCATTAATAAAATTGTAAAATGTATAATAACAAACATTTTTATTAAATAAAAATAATATTGAACTTACATATAGATAGTCGTGAAGATGTAGAGAAAGAATTTTGAGTACAACTTTGAAACATACACATTTGTTAAATCGCAGAAACATAAAAAAAGAAAATTTAAAGTTACTAGTTTCTTGTGTTAAGTCATCTAGAGAAATGAAAGTTGGGTTGAATAGGAAAAGAAGTGAAAGGGTTTTGTGGAAATTTTTAGGGGTGGGTTAGGTGAAAGGAACTTCTAGAAAGTCTGTTTTGAAAAAACCGTTATAAAGTGCGCACACATTATTGGTATCATTTCGAAAATTAACAGATTATATGTATCATTTCTAATATATTTTTTCCTGTTAGTTTCTTTTGCTAGTATTTTTTTAGAAAAATCAAATTTATGATGTTTTCCCCTGTATGTTTCGTCAGTGCAGTAATGTTGCCTTTGTCATTTTCATTTCTGCAGTCCTATTCATGTTGGTACATTCTGTTTTTTAAGTATTGTGTAGTTTGACCAACATACCAGATGGATAGACATAAATGGATGGATAGACATAAATGTACAGTCTATCCGATAAACGAGGTCTGATTGTAATTTTTGAGAGTAGGGTCTTTAAGTTTGCTGTATAACTTGTTAATAGTGTTAGTGCACTTGTGGGCTAATGTGATATTAGAGGCCTGAAAATTTTAGATATTTTCTCTGACAGTTTGTTAATGTGTGTAAAGGAAATGTATTTAGGAGGAGAAGATTTCAGTTGTTGTCGTAATGCCGTGTGTTGGTGAGTGTAGATGAAAGTATTTCATTAAGTGTTTCATTAATGAGGTGACCTCATTCGTTCAGAATGGGATAAATTAGGCGGAAAATGATTTAAAATGTTCAGAATTAAGTTATAGGGTAAAGTTGATGAAAACATGGTACAAAATGTGGGTGTTGATTTAATATAAAATAGGTTCAAAAGTGAATTTATAATTGTGATTCAAAATGTTCAAAATATGGTAATAAATTGCTACAGAGTAGGATAAAGTAGATGAAATATTGTTAAAAATTGTAAGAATGAGGTTATAGATAGGTTCAAAAAGGGTTAATTTGATGAAAGCTGTGGCAAAATGTTCAAAGTGAAGTAATAAAAGCCAATAACTCAGTTCAAAAGAGAATTAACTGGATTTAATTGTGGTTCAGAATGTGCAAAATGAAATAATAAGCGGTAATAAATGGTTCAAATAAGGTTTAATTAGTTCAGAAAGTTCAAAATTATGTAATAAATTGATCCAGAATATGTTAAAATTTGACGGAAAATGGTTAAAAATTTTCAAAATGTGGTTGTTGATTGAATACGTAGATGGGTCTGCAATGTTGGATATCTGGGTTTTATCCGTCATAGCATGCATACTTTTGTTGTTCTTGGCCGTTTCGGATTTTCATCCATCGTCAGAGTAAAGTCATCAAATTCATGTAGAAAGCTGACTTCAACTTAATGGTGTGGTACACATTAAGTTGAAGTAAGCTCTCTACACGAATTTGATAACTTTATTCTGACGATGAATGAAAATCCGAAACCGGTCAGGAACAACAAAAACATGCTATGACAGATAAAATCCTAGGTGAGGTTATTTTGCATGAAAGGTGGATCCAGATATTCAAAATGAGGTTAATAAAAAGCAATTAATCGGTTCAAAAGAGTCAGTTTTACTCAATTGTTGTCATAACTTTCGATATACGTTAAAATTAGGTTCAGGAAATGACATATTTGCTTGGCACGTGGTTAACAATTTCTAGAATAAATTATATGAAGGTAATAAATCGATTCAAAAGAGGAATATAAAGAAATATTTGTAGTTGGGAAATGAAGTAATAAATTGGTTCAGAAAAGAGATTTTAGAAGAGGCTCCCGGTGTCCAAAATGAAGTAAAACAATGTCAAAAATTTGTTCAAATTAGATATGATTGGCTGAATTTTTTACAAAATGATTAACGATAAATTCAGAAAAGGACTAATTTAACTAAAATGTGGTTCAAAACGAGGTGAATAATGTAACAAGTTCATTAAAATAGGATTAATTGTGGTTCAAAATGAGTAAATATTTGTGTCAGACAGTTTATTTGGGTTTAAAAAGTGTTCAAATTAGTCAGAATAAGGTAATAACTTGGTTCAAAAAAGGATTATTGCGGGATAAAAGTGTTCAAAGTTGTTCCAAAATAGGTAATACATGTGTTAAAAAATGGTTTAATTCGGTTGGAATAATGTTTTATCAATATATGACTAAGAGTAATGATTAATGGCTAATGAATGTCTAAACCGTCCGACTAATGACTTAATTAATCGATTGCCCATGATTTGTGATAAATCATTTTAATCATCAACCATCCAGTGAATAAACAGAATTAACCATTAGTCATTAGATATTCTGTGACTAAGACCAATCTTTAGTCATTAGTCAGTCATATTTATATTGATCAGTCATAATCATCAGTCATTAGGCTGATTACATTTTGCTCAACTCTGCTTGAAACTTTGTATATATTTTATTTTGTTCTACAACAAGCGACCTCCAAGGAAGTAGGTACATTACGCCACAAAAGATCTAATGTGCATTCCGAATACTGCAACATCAACTCTGTATAATTGGCAAAGCTGAGCCGAGAGAAATCTTCGATCCCAAGTACAACAAAGTTTCTGCGCCAAACTTAAGGAATCACGTGCGATAATAGTTACTACTCAACAAAAAAAAAACAAAAAACACAAAACATCATCATCTTTCTTGCTTCGTTTCCTACAAATTGGATCTACAAGCCTATATTATGGGACGTTTCCTTAGGAGCATTGCTCTTTGATTGTTCAGATCCTCCTTGTCTCATCTTTCGCTTTACAAATGAGATAGATGCATCGTAAGACATCGAACTCCTCCTAACAAATAAATGCAAAGGCGGAAGCTTCAGAAATACCACCTCAAAAGCGCCGACTAACTAGAGCTTAATAGTAGAACTTAATAATGCTCGAACAATTATTTCCTAACATCTTTATAAATCTCTTATTGGTAATTGTGCATATTACTGTATATTCGCTTTCTTTCATGTGCGCTATTTTTCATGGCGAACACTTTAAAGCGTAATGCTTTAGACAATGCGAATAAACATCTATTGTCTACTGAATATTTAAAAATGGTTAAATCATATTTGGGTTTCATTCTCTATACTAGAATGTCCCCCCCCCCCAACCTTGGCGTATTTTACATTAAAACCCTAATTCTCCCGAAAAAAGTGAACATAGAAACAGAGGGTGATGAATGATTGTGGGAAAGGTACAGGCAACTGGTTTAATAATGAAAGTTACATTTAGCATATTTTTTGGCTATGTTGCATTGATGAATCTTTTGTAGGCTTTGGTGAGTTGTGTACTACTATCAGCCCTCACCACACAGATAGACGTTAAGCGTTTCTCTTGTAAAGCCAGGGTACTCTGATGTAATAAAATCAAAAAACATAGATAATGTATACTGTTACCAACTGTGTCCCTCAGTGGGATAAGGTAAATCCTTTTTTTATATATTAAATTTTGGTAGAATGTAGTCTGCATTAAGAATGTTTTTTGTTCTGCCTGCTTTAAACGTAGAAATGGAAGATTAGATATTTTTTATATTTTATATTAAATTTATGGACGTGTGGGTAAGTATGGTTTGTGTAAAAAATGCCTATCGTATGACAGGTTCAAACATGACCTTTAGTTTCTTAGTGTTTTTCTTCTCAAGAAACCTTTGTGCGCGGAAACCTAAAAGACCAAGAAACCTTTGTTACATATTATAATTAATATAATTATCTTATAAATAAATATTGCTAATTCTATTTGCCGGGTCCATCTAGCGAAGGTAGTAGACACAATTGGACCCATTTTGCTCCCAGATTACCTCTGTCTACTATTTCATATATAAATACCAGCATTACCATGAAAGATTTCTCCGATTCCAAATGCAGCACCAATTTAAAATTTATAGTACCACGCTGAATAAAAATACAAATCTGGAGAGTTAAGCTATTACAACTTTTTCATCTTAATGCATTCTGAACTTCCAATTATTTTCATTTCATTTCTGGAAACTTGAAATTTTTACAACACATTCAAATAGATGTTCGAACCATTGAAATTGTACGTTAAAGGGAATCGATACAGCTTACCTAAAGCCCCCTTTAATTTTTTTTTTGGTGGAAAGTGTTTTAAAAAAAAGTGATCTAAAACTACCAAGTTTAAATATGTTTGGAGTCTTTTTCGAATTGCAAAAAACTGAAAAAAGAAATCAGTAAAATGGTACTGCCGGTAGATTTTTTAACATAATCTTCGATTTGGATCAACTGGCCTTGTCCCTTGGACTGAAGGGGCCCAAAAACATGTATTTCCGGTGAAAATTCATTTTCGAAAATCTGTAAAGAAACTGTAACTTCCTATTTATTTCAAATAAAGTAAAAAACATATCCAACCCAGATAAAAAGATCATAAAACAAACTTTCCATATATTGTGCAATTTTTTTTTAAAACCCCTATTCCCTGTGACAGTAGCAGTTATCTTCCCTAGCTTATTTTTTTTGTCTGTTTCCCTTGCCGCCCTTTTTCCTACTGCTCCCTTCTCTTCCTCTAACAGCCTCTGATTTAGAACATTGTTTGAACCGATAGTAGAGAGTTTTGCTTTTCCGTAAGCCATATTTTGTGATGGTTTCAGAAGGTTTCCATGAAATTTCGTGAAATAGCTCACGGCCCATTGGCAACTCGTCGGCGTCTTCGTTTTTTTATTACCTCTGAGTCCTGGCTACATTGTGCGTACTGAATTTTCAAAAGCTAGAGTACAAATGAGTGAACGAACTGAATTTGGTAAATGAGCTTTTTATTCTTCCATTGTTGTGAACAAAGGTTTTCCTTAGTCGGGCAGTTGTTCCAGATTTTAATTTTGCTGTTTGGGATCTAAGGTTCTCTTTATATGACTTTCAGCAATGGCCATTGAGAAAATATAATTTCAGTTTCCTATTTTGGCCACTAAATAAGGATCCTAGTTCCCACTTAGGCTGACGCTTCTCGCTTTTGGTGCGACTGGCAATCGCAATCAACCAGGCTTTTGCACCAAGGATTTAGTTTTAAATATAACAATACAACGCAGGCATTAATTAGTAATGATGATTAAGACATTCACGCTATCTTCCTCGGTCATGTTGTTTTCGTAGGCATTTAAAAAGGAACGATTCCATACTAAAAATAACGAATTTTACGCGGAAAATGTTCTTATTTTTCTGTAAAAACTAAACAATGGCTACGTTAGTCTTTTTGATTCTTCAGAGATATTTTCCGTGATAGCCTGCTTCATTTTGTGGTCATCGACCGGTTTTGGGCGTTCGCCCATCTTCAGGATGCGTTTTTCAGACAGTGTGACAACACAGACTTGCACAGAGCAAATTCAGTTTACACACGATATTGATTCAGTTTTTGATTCTTGTTTTTCATATCTTCCTGGTATAAAGAAGTATCCCGTGATATATTTGGTATTTTTCAGCTCGGACTTTTTCTAGTATGACCAATTCATCCTCATTTCTTCGGTTTGAGAAACGAGATACATAGATGTCGCCATTATATCTATATCACTGATAATATTAGTTTAAAGAATCAAAATAAAATTTTTAAAAAACTTGCAGGGGCCCTCCCTGGTTATTTCAGTTGAAACATTCGTGTCCATTGAGATATCCACACCGAATATTAAATTTGAACTTCCACTACAAATAAATATGAGCTGTTGGGGTCGGGAATTTATTTATTATTATTTATAATAAATAAAAATATATATTATTTTGCACCAAGGATTTAGGGATCCCACTCCCACTTAGGTTGGAGCTTATTAAGAAAGACTAATATCACTATAGATTGGTCATAGTGTTGATGAACGCGCCTAAAATATAATAATAATATATTGATGTAGTTTTCATTGAATAAGATCCTGACCATCCATCGATAGTATACTTCTTGAAATATAATATTTGTGTTGGTAAAAAAAAATTACGTTTAGAAAAAATAATAACAATGGATTTATATTAATAATTGCAATTGCCAAAATTAATTGATTAGACCAGCCAGGTGATGCCATTCGTTTGTTGGAATTTCGAATGAGTAATTATAATGAAGAAGGGCAGAGAAGGAGAATTGACACCAGATCTTGTGCAAGTTATGTAGCGTTTATAGCATTATTTATCGAAAATATATCTTTTTACATGAAATAACAACAATGACCGTGGGTTACTGATTATCCTTGGGGATTGAACTTTAAAATAAAAATTCTCTGGATTAGTATCTCATGTATGATAGTGGTACTATACCGTATGCTAGGTTGTTATTTGGACTCGCAGTTAAGAATACAACAAATATGAAATCGGGTGATGTAGCATCCACTTTTCTCGATAATAATAAAAAAACTATTTCTGGAGAGTGATAAAGTATTTGTTCATGGATCTTGGCTCCCTGTTGGTCCTCACCTGACTTCAGCAACAGCACTTAACTTCCATATTTAATGATTGAATTTTGCATTTTAATATATTATTACTCTGTAATTTTTTTGCAATCCCTTTTTATTTTTTTTATTCATATTGGTGTGTTATTAGAACATTAGTAATTACATTAGATTCACATGTATTTGTGTCTTATAATCTTCATGCCCAGCACTAATGTACCATTTCCCCGAATATTTCTGTCATTACATTTATTAAAATAATAATAATAACATAGGGAAGAGATTAGCTGAGTGGTAGCGCGCTGGACTAGCAACGCGGAGGTCCCGGGTTCGAGTCCAACAGTGCTGCTCTTAGATTCTCTCTTTCTAGGAGCCTTTACAGCTCATTGTCCGATGACGGGCAGTGTTGTCTGTGATGAGCGATCACTTATCCGGAGGCCGGCAGTGCACCGAGAAGGCTCCGGGCGCCAATGACCACAGATGTTGACGCGCCTTAAAAAAAGAAAAAGAACTAATAAATATATTTATTGATAAAATTTGTTGTGTTGAGCCAGGATTATGCTCGTCAGTTTTTCACACTAGCTAGTGGTGCAGAAGAAGGAGAATTGACACCAGATCTTGTACAAGTTATGAAGCGTTTATGGGCAGATCCTGGAGTTGAACTTTGTTTTTCACGATCTAGGGAATATCAGCTAAATGACTCGGCAGCTTATTACCTTAACTCTTTAGACAGGTAATTTTGTCTAAATAAAAAAAAGACCACAAATGGGAATTGTATACAAATTTATTACTTTCTTTTTTTTCTATGTAAATAATGTGAAATAAAATTATTGTGTGTTATAACAGAATCTCCCAGCCGGGCTATGTACCAACTCAGCAAGATGTGCTTAGGACCAGAGTCAAGACGACAGGAATCATAGAAACTCACTTCACATTTAAAGGCTTACATTTCAAGTGTGTTTTATAATTTATTTTTTTTTTTTTTATGCTAAAGATAAAATAAATAAAATAAATGCTATTGAATGCCTGAATAGTTAGGTGTATTTCGATCGTTAAAAACGCTTTTTACTTCAAATATTGAGAATTATATAACTTGGGTTTATTTTCAAAAATTTAATTTTTAAATTACTAGGGTGAATCAAATCTTTTTTTTTAAACAAAAGTTTGTTTACAAAAGCTTTATGCATTTTTGCTGCTTACCACTTAATACGGATTGCTTAAATGTTCAGTCTTCGAACAGATTTTCCCGGGTAAAGACGTTTGTGTATTTAAATAATTTTTTAAAATGTTTGTTAAATTTTGAAATTAGGGTGATTTTGTGTCGAGGTTAGAAAAAGTAGAGGTTTAAGGGCAGATCATCCTCACGCGTTGGTCTAGTGGCTAGCGCACTCGCCTTTCGTGCGCGAGAATTCAGGGTTCGATTCCCGTGAGAGCAAAGTCGGTGTTGACCCAGCATCGTGATAAAAAGTGGGAAGATACAGTGAGTAGCGCCCTAGGTAGCGAAGGCCGGAACTAAACGGCGTGGGAACTGCGGCGTGCTTACCAAACGCCCCCATTCAAATTGCCGTCTGGCCAGCCTTAGTCCTTCATGGGCTGTTGCGCCATAGAGGTTAAGGGCAGATCTTGGAGTTGAACGTTGTTTCCACGATCTAGGGAATATCAGCTAAAGACTCGGTAGCTTATTATTTTAACTCTTTAGTTTCTTTTAAATAAAAAAAAAAAAACAAAAAACAAATGGGATTAATACTGGTCGTAAAATTTGCGTAGTAAATGTTTATACAGTCAGTACATGCTATCCAAAATGAGCGCCCTCATTATTTTGATCAGGAAGTTCGGAAACTGAATTTAGTTGATCCAGTACTACTTTAAAACTTTGTCAGAGTTAGGGGCTTTTCCACAGTACCATAAACGCACTTAACGATATGGTATTGGTACCAAAGAGTTGCAGAAGTGTTCCGCATGAATTGTCTCGGGAACATAGAACGTTAGGTGAATCATGCAAAGCTTCAAAACCCAAATAAATCGTTTTATCAAATGACTAGTCACTTGCGATAAATAATGGATTTACGTATATTTGACAAATTGTACTTAATCATTAATTTGTAACATTAATCATACATAATACTAGTCTTCCAACATACTAGTATACATCAGCAAAATTAATGAGCAAAATCATATTGGCAACAATAGCATAATAGATAGGCTCAGTGGTAGAGCGTTGGACTCCCATGCGGAAGTCCCAGGGTTCGGGTCCAGTGTTAACCTCCAATTTTGTCTGTAACGAGAGAACTCTGTCCTGAAGCCGGCAGTGCACTGAGATAACTCCTGGTGCCAATGACCATAGATGTTGACGTACCTTAAATTAAAAAAATGAAATGGGCGAGTGGGCGAACAACCCACATTCACCGCGACCCCCCCCCCATCACTAACTAACCATATTCAGAGCATAAACGCAAGCATAACGTGGTTGAACAATTCTGCCGTACGGTTTTGCAAATGTGCTCTAATGAATTCTTTCCTTGCCTTTAGTAGTGGCCATCAGGCCTCTTGATTTGCTGTGAACCTAAGCCATAAAAACTTATTACGTCACTGACCTGAAAAGAAAGGTTCTGGACCCATAAAAGATTTATTTAAACCTTCTAGATCCAATTTATTCGCTTTCTCATTGCCCATGTACCCTGATCCCTGCAGTACTCCTTCAGATCGGTCTATATATGTACCCTGCATCTCCTGGTATTCAGGTTAGAGTAGCCCACATCGATTAGTGTTTGAATACAAACCCACAACAGTTTGAAAATTCGCTTGGTACGCAGTTATGGCCTTCATTGCAGTCTGACTGTCGGCGTATCTAAAATCCTCCTATTAGGAATATTCTGTTTTAGAATCTCCTTAGCGCAGTATATTATGACTAGTATATAACGACTTTGCTGGAAGACTGTGGGATACGTGCGTAGGTGTACACTAATGAGTTTTAAGTTTATAGTTATAAATTCCAGCTCCGATTTTTCGGATTATCGTATTCCAGCTCCGAATCTTTGAGGTATCGTATAGCAGATAGAATCACTTGTTAAAGGTTCTCGGCTCCTTCAGATCTGTCTTGTTTTTACAGTACGCTATTGTTCCAGAAGTTATGAATCAGAACCATATATACCTGGGCATGCCGTGATAACGTAATTTAACCGGAGGATTTCACAATATATAGACGCTTTTGGGTCGCGATGATTGTTATTGTTGCGGCCACTGCCCTATACTTCGATCCTTGTGAATCCAAAGAGTCACTTTTGGATTGTCCTTAGTCCTTCCCACGCAGCAAGCTTAACAAGTTTGAAGAAAATTGTTGTAACAGTTTTCGAGAAAATTCCAAAAAACTCAAAAACCTATTCTGTAAAATCGCATTTTCGTTTAACCGATTTTCTTCAAATTTGGAATTTTATCAATGCTTCTAACGTGTATTATTATTATTATTATGTAGGTGGTAAAACCATATGTTATACTGAAATGGTACTTTAGAGGAAAACATAAGTTTATTCTTCCCCCAGAACTCCTCAAGAATCAATTTTTCCGGGAAAATGTTTCAAATAAAAGTGATAGGTATAATTTTGATTTATGACTTTCTCTGGTACTTTTGACGAAAGGTAGAGTTCACACTCACGGCGAAAAGTCTTAATGATTTTTTCAACAGTTTTTTCTGAGCCATTATGGTTGGTACTCAGCCATTAATTACTTCACTCATCTCGTTTCATGGATCAGAGATCAGGGTTGTTTTTCCATCTTCACTTTCCCAAACACATCCATTTTGCAACTTTAGACTTTTTTAGTGTGCTCAATGTGCCTTAATGATTGGACTTTCAACATTCTTCGTAACTTGATTTAATGACCTACTTTTGATAGGTCGCAATTTTTCTGTAATGTGTTAAGTGAGTACTTTGGTAATTAGGTATAAATAAACTGATAATGAAGAGACTTTTGACTTCTCCTGGTAAATAAATAATTGTCAACTCTTTATAGTATAAAATTAGAATTGATTAGCAATTATCGTGTAGGATTCTCACCAATCAAAATACTGTAATACATTCATGAAATAGTGATAAGGTAAGAAAAAGAAAATATTTCAGACTTAGGAATTTCTCTGATTTGTTCTCAGGATGTTCGACGTTGGAGGTCAGAGATCTGAAAGAAAGAAATGGATCCATTGCTTTGAAGGAGTGACCGCTATTATCTTCTGCGTCGCATTATCAGGTATTACTTATATGGAAATTTTTACATTACTCAATTTCACAATTCAGAGCCATGTCAGTCTTCATTTTATTTTCTCTTGCCATAAGAATAAGTAACTTTGGGAAGGGATTATTAGCTCAGTGGTAGCGCGCTGGCTTAGTAACGTGGTGGTCCCGGGTTCGAGTCCAGCTTGCTTACCTAATTAGTGTGTTAAAATTAAAATGTTAAGGTGTATAAAAAGAGTATGAATTCAAATTTAATTTGACTTTAGGCTCTAGTTAATGCATCTAGTACACAAAAGGTCTATATTGTAGAGGAGATAATATGGCTATGGCTCCACCAGCTAATGCCAAAAAAAAAAAAAAAAAAAAAAAAAGAGAGGAGATAATGAGTGTCCTTGTTACCACCAGTAGAATATCGGCTCAGTATCGGCTTGGATATTCTTCTATGGATGGGTCTGCAAAGAGTGCAAGGAGAATTGCCGGTGCAGGTATTATTCAGCTGTTTTTGTTATTGGAACTAGTAGGACATATCATCAAAATTTGATACCGAAGAAAAGCTATAGAGTTACTTGGTGCTTGAAGTTTTTCACCATAAGAATATAGTATTATTAAAGATACAGACATGGTACGTTTTTAGATATCAGGGAGTACAAAATTAATACTGGAAAGTTCAGTTGGCCTTTGAACGGCAAACAGCCAACATCTATCTGTGTGCAATATTCTGTTAAAACTAACATTAAATGTGTACTATTACTTTAAATTGTGATAATTAACTGTCATAAACCTTGATAGTGTGTGACAACATTAAAATTGTGATATTTAGGATAAATAAGAAGCCATTAAATATAGAAAAAGTGAACGAACAGAAAGCTAAGCTCTGTTTTGAGCGACTAACTAGTGGTAGTAGGGCCATATCCCTTCACAATACATAACAGTTCTGAAATATAATAATGTTTCTGTAAATAATAACACTGGTGAACTCAAATGAAGTGATACTGTCAGAACAGATGTCAGATTCCAAACTCTTCTAAAAATGAGCTACGTATTTACAAGATGCTCGTGAGGCCGATGCTACTTTACGCTTTCCCAATCCTGGAGAATCACTTGCAATAGGAATATAAAGGCTCTACAAATAATGCAATACAGATTCCTAAGACTCGCCACAAACTTACCTCGATACATACGTATAACAGATTTAGACTCCATAACTGCAGCAGAAACCATAGAAAAATACTCCACTAAAATCTGTAAAAAGTTCTTTGAAACCACATCTAACTCTGAGAATCACCTTTGTATAAATATAGGAAACTATGACAATAGACAGTATAAGCATAAAAGATTAGTAGATACTTATTTTTGTAATTTAAATAGTATATAAAATATAACATGTGCTTTTGGGTAGAGATTTTTGTACATATTTTCCCTCAATAAATAACAAGTTAAATGTACTGTCTGTTGCCATTTAGTGGGAGAATAAAGCTATTTTACTAGTTGCTCTCTATATTTTGTAAATATTGTACAATTTTGTTTATAATTTTATGAGATAAATAAATTCATTCTTTCATAATACTGGAAAGATGATGCTCCGGGTTATTGAAATATTGGAACGGCTTTCTGGATATTATGGGTTATACGAAAACGATCAAACAGATCGATTAGCAAAGCTGAGGATCTAAGAAGCATCAACCCGCACCTCTGTCACTATTCTGGAGCAAAAAATAGCCACCTGAGAAGAGCAGAATGCGGAATATAGCCACACTTCTAGGAGTTAATATCTGTGGTTTATAAAGAAAGACAAGGATGATGAGAAAATTAATATTTTTATATTTGTAACTAAGGCATGGAAGGGATTAGCTCAGTGGTTAGCACGTTGGACTCCCACGGAGGACCCGGGTTCGAATCCAGTCTGCCCTTAGATTTTTACTTCCTAGGAGCCTCTACAGCTCACTGGCCGGTGATGGCCAGTGTTGTCTGTACCGAGAGAACACGGTCCGGAGGCCGGCAGTGCACTGAGAAGGCTCCGGCGCCAATGACCATAAATGTTGACGCACCTTAATTAAAAAAAAAAAAAAAAAATGTAACTATTAGTTTAAAATTTAGAAAAGCTGTTTTATAGTGAAATTTTCTTGTCTGACTTACCTCATAATTTTGCTAGGTATATAGATGATTATTAAAAAAAAAAAAAGCATTGAAGAAATAGTGCACACACACGCACTATATATGTAGTGTATAGTTTGGTGTGTATATTATAATTATTAACATAGTAATTACTGATAACTGCTTGATATATTAACCCTTATTCAGCATACTTTAAATTAAGTTTATTCTGAAGAGACTTTGCTACTGAATGTATAGTGTTTTTTTCCTCTTTAGTTTTATTACGATGTTTTGCTATCCGTTATCTATTTACCTGTTAATTTTTTTTTATTACTTAAATTAATATAATCAAATGCCTTTAATTTTGTAATCTAGAAAGGTCAACCCTTGCAATGAGATTGTATCTCTATATGCAATAAAGATTTCATAAAGAAAGAAAGCTGTGGTAACTAAAAGGTTTAACTCCTGGTAGAGTAACCTCACCTACAGCGAATTGAAGTTGCCCGATTCTTTCATGTGGACAAGAGGAAATGATTTTTCGTATACTCATGTTCTGATTTACAGAAAATACAATTTTATCAAATACAGTGACGCTTATATTGGGTTGAGAGAGACGATGTTGACGGTAGTTGCATAGCAAAAGACTAGGGCATAGGAAAAGAAAATTAAATTTAATTATAACAAATTCTGTTATTTTAAACACCTTTTTACTCGAATCACATCTCCTGAGATGCCATAGTTCTTGACTGTTTTATGAATAAGAAATTGTTGGAAACACTCAAATGACTTTCTCATACTTAAGTCCAAATTTCAATCAAGAAATTGTTTTCACACCCAGATTTTTATCATCATTAATGTTAATCATTATCTTAATGCCGTTAACTATTATTTTTTTTACACTTAGGGCTTAGTATTCAAGCCTGATTACAATACGTGCGAAACATCGGTTTATAATACCAAACCACTGACGTGCTCTCAACCCAAAGACCTTAATATTTTGCAGAGCTCTCACTGTTTCAGAAAGATTGGGCAATACAATAGGAACTGGATATCATCTTTATCTCCAGAAGTTCCATACTTATGCAGATTATCGCTCATTTTCTTCACATAAAGTACGTTTTTAGGTCCCTTGAAAATAATACATGAAAATAATACACAACACGTTTCAACAAACAAAAGTTGGAACTTCATAAATCTGTATCCATATTTCGACGAGATCTTCCAAGAAGGTTAGGACAAAAACCGTCAACCGGTGTAGTACCATTTTTACTAAATCGTTTTTCACTTATCCACAATTTTCTCGAAATTGTGTCTTCTGATTTTTTGAAAACATTATGCACTTCACACTTATTTTGATCTTTCTTATTGAAACATTTATTTATTTTGTGGTTTTGTCTGTTTTTACATTAACCAGTTATTGAAACATTCTTGAAACAAAATTGATTGTGGATTTTTTGTTGTAAATTTCCACGTTTGAAGAAAAATTATCAGAATTTTGAGAATTGCAAAGAATGAGCCGTTTTTTTTTTTGTTATCTGTAATAATTTTGGAGACCCATTACTTACTGATGCTTAGGCCAGCCTCACAGTGTGTATAAGTAGATGATTCATCAATCTCATATTTCGGTATCCACACATTGTGCACTGCTGACCTATATCATATTTAGATTTACTGTGATTTTATAATTATCTTAGATGTACATTTCTGTGTTTAAGGTTACGATCTTGTATTGGCCGAAGATGAAGAGATGAATAGAATGATAGAATCAATGAAATTGTTTGATTCAATCTGTAACAGCAAGTGGTTTGTTGAAACATCAATTATTCTCTTTCTGAATAAAAAAGATCTGTTTGAGGAGAAAATTACCAAGAGCCCGCTAACTATATGTTTTCCAGAATATACGGGTATGAAAAACTTCTTTTCTCTCTTTGTTAAAAAATTAATAATAATATCTAATAAACATGTAAACTTATTTTCTAATTCAGGCTCTAATACCTATGAAGAAGCTGCTGCTTATATTCAAATGAAATTTGAAAATCTCAACAACAGAAAGGACCAAAAAGAGATTTACACTCACTTTACATGCGCTACAGATACAAACAATATACAATTTGTGTTCGATGCAGTCACTGATGTGATCATTAAAAACAATCTCAAAGACTGTGGTCTTTTTTAATATATATATATTTTCATAACAGTTTTAAATAAAAAGTGTAAATATTCAGGAAATTTAATAAATGAACTGAATTGTAAAAATTAAGTTAATCATTCCATTTCGTTCAATGCCACGAAAAATTAAGCGATTAAATCTTAATTAGGAAGAGTATTTCTTACTTTCTTTTTTTTTTTAATTTCTCACATTTATAATGACTAATTTTTGTATTTATGTTGTCAAAAAAAAAATCGTACTAAATATATAGCTGAAATTAAATTGAATATTATTTATTTTTTGCTCATACCTTGACACACAAATTTAAGGTTGGTATAATTTTATTTTTTTACAGTAATATTTTAAGGATAAAAATATACCCTCGATTTGTCTCAGTTTAAAGTTATAATCAGTATTGCAGTCAATGAACACATGGTATGAATAAAGTTCAGTAAGCAATTCTTTAGTTCTATGGCGCGTTGCTCCCCGTTCAACGAGAGACCCTTAAAAAAAAAAAAAATCATAGAGTATGGTTCTAGGAAATAAGAATATATATCACTTGTTTATAGATTTGTGTAAGATATGAGTACGCTTATATGAAAATCCTGAAAGAGCTTGCAATTCCTTGATAGTTCATAGAAATGTTTAAATATATAACTGTGGCTGGAACGTACAGTCTTATCGCATGCACTCGGACCAAAGGTTGCGCGAGTAAACCCCCTGGCCATTGAAAAATATTTATCATGTAAAACATTTCGAGTTGAGACCGCGTCAGTCGTTTATTGTAAAACGACGTTTCGCCCAAATTACAATAGGCTTCTTCAGGGTAGTGTCGCCTCTAAAGCTGAACTAACACTGACAAGATATGGAGTGGTTAGTGTAGAGTAAGAGATGCGGTGTAGCTTCCCCCGACCTCTGTTAACAAGCAGCCAAACAGCGAGCTGGGAGACTTTATCTGGGACTTGCTGGGTATGTCACTTACAGGCCTACTGGATTCCGAAGCAAGTCGATATCCTATTGGAGGACCAGGCTGGAAGAGAATAGCTCAGCTAACGATATCCTTGAAGAAACGAAATCATATAAAAGTAACCACGGCGAACGGCACTCGATGGGAGGTTTGAGATCGGTTGAAATATCTGTGGAGCTTGCCGGTAAGGTGAAATTATAGAATTTCTAATGGTACTAGGCTTGTCAATTCTATGGTTTTAGGCATGAACTTCTGGAAAGCAAAGAGCCGCGTTCCTGATCTGAAAAACCAAACATGGACTTCAGAGACGAAGATTCAGAAGAGGTCAACCTCCCCGCTTTGATAGAACGGTCTGAGCTCTCCTCAACAGGAATGGCGTTCTTAGCTCAATGGCAAGCAACGCTAATAACCGCTACAAAACGCAAAGACTTGGTTGAACATACCATCGATACAGGAGATAGTAAGCCAATAAAGCAATACTGTCGCCCAGTTTCGCGAGCCAGCCATCATCAATGAAGAACTCGATAAGATGCTTTAGGACGGGACTGTGGAGCGTTCTTCCAGTCCATGGGCCTCACGTCGTACTCGTCAAGAAGGCAAACGGTAAACCTAGGTTTTGCATCGACTTTAGAAAATCAAATGAGGTGACGAAGAGAGATGCTTATCCGCTACCCTATGTGAGCCACATAATGGATAAGTTGCTAGATACTTGACATCACTAGATCTCAAGTCAGCATACTGGCAAGTTCGTTAGCTGAAAAGGATAGGCTTCTTCCTAGTTTTCTAACTGCATTTACAGTGCCTGGGAGAGGAGTCTTCCAATTCATTAGAATGCCCTTTGGTCTACATAACCTGCCACCTAGTAGCCTCTGGTAGACTCCGTTTTGGGTCCCGAGCTGGAACCAAAGGTATTTGATTATTTAGATGATATCGTGGTGGCCACACAAGACTTAGAGGATGATCTGACTGGAGATGGTGTTTTCAAGACTAAGAGCTACTTCAAAGGCCCACATTTGTAGACCGGGGTTGAGCTATTTAGGATACATCGTGGACAGACAAGGCCTACATATTTATCCTGAAAAAATAGAACCCTCCAGAACTTCCCTCAGCCATGCACTGTTCGTCAAGTGAGAATATTTTTAGGTTTCATCTCCTGGTAGGGACTATTTGTACCCCACTTCACGAAAGTTAGTGTGCCATTTACAGAATTGATGAAGAAAAACAAGTAGTTTTAATGGAGAGACAGTCAAAGCGCAGCATTCAGGGAGCTGAAAGAAGTATTGGTTTGGTGCACCAGTCCTTACATGTCCAGACTTCACCCACAGACAGATGCCTCTTTTCGGCTATTCTCTCACAGGAGTTCGAGGATGGAAAGGCCCCTAACCTTTGGAAGTCGAAGCCTCACCGGGAATGAGAAGAATTTCTCTGCTACTGAACAGCAGTGCCTGGCAGTATTGTGGGCGATCGAAAAATTCCCACCCTACGTGAAAGGAACGGAATGTACGGTCATCATGGTTTCCATCTCTGACATGGTTGTGGAACCTTAAGGACTCTTAAGGGAAGAGTAGCCCGCTGGGCCTTAAAAATGCAGCAAGTTGAATGCCCTGGCAAGCAGAATGCGACAGCGGATGCTGCATTGTAGTGGGTGAATGAAGAAGTAGTGGAGACAAGATATACCTCGATAATGTAGACAACAGTTATGCGAAGATGCTAAGAGAGGTAAGGAAAGATCCAGCGAGGTACCCTAATAAAAGGTGGAGGAAAACCGGAAGCTGTACAAGCGGGTATTGGCAACACACATTTTGAGCGGTCAGCTTCACTCTTGGAAATTGATAGTACCAAAGACCTAAAGAGCGTACCTCTTGAATGAGATACACGACAATCCACTGTCTGGGCATTTGGTTGGATTCAAGACGCTTTAGCGCATAAGAGAAGCGCTGGTCAAGTATGACGGCAGATGTCCCGCGTTATGTGGCGGGATGTTCAACATTATTATTATTATCAATCACACACTCCAGACCCACCGTACCTAGCGCATAGCGCCGAAACCGGTGCCTATGGTCACTTAGCCTTGCCTACATGGTAAGCAAGTTTCCATCCCTGCCACGTGGAGGCGGACCTCTACATATCCGTCTAGTCCTGCGCATTACTACTTCACGTGCAAACTCAACAAGGTCTTTAAAATTTTTAGCACTTTTCATCAACTCTTTACGATCTCCCGGCCACTTCTTTCCCCTCCTTTTCAGCTTGAATTCAATATGGACTCTTGCCTCATCGAGGAGTGAACACCGGAAGAGAACGTGGTGCACTGTGTCCCGATCACAGCATTCACAATTTAGGGAATCTTTCAATCCCAGTTTTGAGCTGAACTCCCCATGCCCGTGAAATATTGTGTTACGGTTTGGAAAAGCTCCAACCATCGAATCGACAGTCTATGATGCAGATTCTGGAAGAACTCATATGTGGTTCTCCTTTTCTCCGCTTCATCCTAGCGACTTTGCCACTTCCAAATCTCGTACTCTCGGATCTTTTTCTTAACAAGGGCAGGGGACGTCTGATTAGACAGTTTCTCACCATCAAGGACAATCATTCCCCCTTTCTTATGCTTATGGGTGAGGGCCCTCATCTCTGCGAGGAGATCGAGCAGCAACACACCAGCGGCTACCGGTAAGGAGACCGTAGAGGATATCGCATAGGCTCTTGTTACAGAGCACAAAATGGCTCTTTGCATTCGTGATAAATAGAGTGCCGCTGTTCGACTGCATGTCAAGCTTTTTAGCCCAATAGGCAGCTGCGTACGTCGCAACATTTTCTATCACGCCCCTATAGATGGTTAGGGCTACACCAGTCTTCAGCCCCCACTCACTACAGGCTACTCTTTTAATCCCCTGGTACAAGTTGAAACATCTGGAGGCAACTCGCTGAATATAGGGCTTATAAGAAAGCAACCAATCCAACAGCACGCCCAGGTACTCAAACTGGGTTACGTGGACTATTCTTTGTTCGTCCACCCTGATCCAGGAAGGACGACTGGGATGAAGCTTGCCTTTCCTGGCAAAACCGCGTCACGTGAGAAATAGTCGACCTCGCTATGCTTTCTATTTACCGATTCCGCCAAGCTTGGGATATGCCTCGTCGCCCACGCCCACCTACGCTCCTGCCACCTCCTCATCATGGCCTCTTGGCCACCGATCTAGCCTCCGCCTCTCCAATCTCCTGCTTCACTCCCATGCTATGAGGTCGATAGGGACTACACAACACCGCTGGCCCCGGTGCAATTGATCAGGAGGTCAAAAGGGAAATCCCATAAAAAGAAACTACCAGGCTAATATTGGACAATGGCCTGTATTCACAAAAGTACATTTCTTCTCTCCCCTGAAATATACAAAAACCCCTTATAAGGAGAATACCAATTGTAATTTGATAGAAATATTGAATCACAAATAAACAAAATGCAATAAATCTGTTTTCACTCACATTGGCTACCCTACATTTAGAATTAATTTTATCAATTTAGGAGCAATTATGAACAAAGATAAAATAAGCTATGACTTATAAATGATTATAAAATATAAGAGTAAGAAAAATAGAACCTTCTGTTTACAAAGAAACAAAAATGAAATTCAATTTAAGGTTTTCCAACCCAAAATGTGTGCATTTAAAACAACTAAACATACGAGTATATACAACTTAAACAGTTTTCCTGGCCTTGCGAAGTCCGTCTGCAATTCGTTTTTCACATTTCCCATCGGTGACTCTTTGGCCGATCTACGCCGCCAAAGAAAAGAAAACAATTTCCTTCTAAACCGAAAATGAGGAAATTATTAGCATTGAATCAATTTCAGAAGATTTGGCGGACAATCTCTTGTTGAGTGACTCCAAAACAGTCAGCCACCAGACATAATCAAAGGCCCCAGCTAAGTCCAGGAATACTGTGAGGACGTATTTATGCCCACTGCCACGCACCAATGCAAGGATCTTGGATATAGCATCTGTCGTGATCTTGCCGATACAAAACCGTACTGGCTGGAACTGAAGCTGATAAAGCTTTTCAGTCTCATTATAATCAGTTTCTCCAGTAGTTTCCAAAAAACGGGTAGGAGTTGTATATATATCGATACGACGATGCATTATCTATGGGCAGTTCCCTCCCACTTTTATATAATACTTTGACAAGCCCCGTTTTCCATTGACTGGGAAAGTACCTCATTCTCAGGCATCCATTGAAAAGGTCACGCAGATACTGGCTTATAACGTCCTCATTTTTCCGGACAATTTCTCCATTTATCATATCCCATTCCTGGAGCCTTTTTATTCTTGATTTCGCCAATAACAAACTTCACATCATATATGTCAAATTCCGTTATGGATTCAGCCAGAGCAGGTGACTCATTTTTTTGAAAAATGTTTTTTGCAAAAGTGTGCTGTTAACTGCGACAAATGGCGTTGAGCTGATGCTAGTGAGCCTTTCTGCCAGCCGACGTGCGACATAACGTCGTCTATAGCTTATTTCAGCCGGCTCCTACAAGAAAGTAGGGGGAATGAGATAATTGGCCCTCTGACATAAATGCATGGTCACCCATGTGACATGATGACAAGCTAGAAGACAGAGGCAGACTCTTCGAGGAGTGTATTGTCTCTAATGATGTGCGTGTCGTTAAGCATGCCTGGACATTTGAAGACGTTTGTAGGAAAAGGTAACTGCGCTGAGCATAACCTGGATGTCACCTTGTACACAGCTTCTACTGTTTACAAGGTGCATGGTCGGAAGGTGGTAGGCTGGGTGACTGGTAAACACAGGACGATACTTTTCGAATTTGCCTGGGGAACAAGGTATGTCCCACCTATGAGGGTCTAGAAAGATTCTCAATCAAAAGTGCTGATTAGGATAGATATAAGACCCTCCTACAGCGCAGAGTTGACACAATACATGTCAAGGGGATACCATTGCTGGTGTCGATATAGCGGTCACGGGGATAACTGGCAATAGCAGGCGTGAGTGGGGAGATGCTAAAGAAAATACCCACTAGTCGCACGCGCCGTGTTTCTTGATGGCCACGGAAGATAACAGCAGCCAAAAAACATGTAGCCAGGAAGCGAAGAAAATACAAACAGGAACACAATGATGAATCCCGGCAAAGATATGTAAATGGTATCGAGATGCCCGAAGGCGATATAAAAAGGTGTACCATATCCAAGCTGGCGGCAGTTCTTGGAGTCAGAAGGCAATAGAGACCCTTGGGGTATTATTTACAAGGTGCAAGCAAATAAGATAATATTAGCCGTGATAATAAAGCAAATTGTCCAATATTAGCCGTGGTTTCTTTTTATGGGATTTCCCTGTTGACCTCCTGATCAATTGCAACTCTAGAGCAATGACAATAACAAAAGAGAAATGTGTAGCGGAGGAAGAGCGGACTCTATACCTGCAAAAAGGGAAAGGTTTTCCCGGACCCCATGTATGTGTTGGGTGAACGATAATGCGGTGAGTGTTTTATTGTATAGTTTGAGCGCCCGATGTGAGTGGCGCTTCGGGAGGCGACTTCTTTGCTCCGCTTTTCCTAGTTCCCTTTTAACCCCGTTTTCCCAGCAAACGCTTCGCTGTTAGCGTTCGCCGATTCCCTTCCCTATCACAGCGTGGCACATTCCTTATCTTTCCATGTCTCTCGAACTACCCCCTCTCCATTGCCAGTCGGCTGCCTTAGGAGGGTTGCATATGGAACTGTATTTTCCTAACCCTTCTACAAAACACAAAAAATAGGGTAATAGGGTCTGAAGTACAAGCGGACACATACCCCCCAGGAATATTGAGTACTGAGGGGCGTAAGAGTGTGAATGGTTGAATGGACGAGCTTAGAGTGGAAGGGTGTAAATAAATTTTAACTGTATTGGATGAGTGAAAGATAGATTGGATAGGGTTAGGTTAGGTTCTTTGTCCCCCCAAGAATATCGAGTACTGGGGGGATCTATAGGTTAGGATTAGCTTCGTTAAGTTCATTTCCATTGTTTCAGGGTGTCACGCTCTGCGTTAAGGGCATCATTTAGGTTAGGGGTTTCTATACGGGCGGGTATGCGCGAGAGCCCAGGGACCGCCCAGCCAGTGTGCCTTACAAAACAAAAAAAAAAAAAAAAAGCGGACACATTCCCTGCCAGTTAGTTCCAACTAATAAGGAATGCGGATGACATGGACGTAACATCGGATTGACCAGCACAGGAAAGAAAGCTCAGGCATTGGTGGTCAAAAGTGAAGAAGAGTGAGTGACATTCCTGGAGACTATTGCCTCCGTTATGTTGATAGCTCAAAGCTCCGTCAGGTACTTGGGGTGCATTTAGACACCAAACTGACGTTCTGGAAGCATGTGCAGCGCTCCTGCGAGAATGCGGCGACGGTAACCGCAAGTTTGGACACGTTGATGACGAATCTGGGAGAACCGAGGGCCAGCAGACGCCGGCTTCTCAGACCGTCACGAACGGCATCCTGCTGTACGGACGCGAGGTTTGGGTTAGTATCCACAGAAGGAAAAGACACCGGAGGAAGCTGGCCGCGGGGCAGAGGAGAGGCCCTGAGGTCACTAGTGTGAACCGCACTGTGTCGGGGCCAGCGGTGTTGGTGGTTGCGAGGGTGGTTGGAGATTGGAGAGGCGCAGGCTTAATCGGTGGCCAGGAGGTCATGATGAGGAGGTGGCAGGAGCGTTAGGGGAATGAGCACCGCGGTAGGTGGGCGGCGAGGCTTATCCCAAGCTTGGCGGAATCGGTAAGTAGAAAGTGGCGAGGTCAACTATTTCTCACCTGACACGGTTGTTTTGCCAGGAAAGGCAAGCTTCAATCCAGTTGTCCTTCCTGGATCAGGGTGGACGAACAAAGAATAGTCCACTTAACCCAGTTTGAGTACCTGGGCGTGCTGTTGGATTGGAAGCTTTCTTTTAAGCCCTATATTCAGCGAGTTGCCTCCAGATGTTTCAACCTTTACCAGGGGATCAAAAGAGTAGCCTGTGGTCAGTGGGGGCTGAAGTCTGGTGTAGCCCTAACCATCTATAGGGGCGTGGTAGAAAAATGTTGCAACGTACACAGCTGCCTGTTAGGCTGAAAAGCTTGACATGCAGTCGTACAGCGGCACTCTATTACGAATGCAAAGAGCCATTTTGTGCTCTGTAAAAAGGGCCTATGCGATATCCTCTACGGTCTCCTTACCGGTAGTCGCTGGTGTGTTGCCGCTCGATCTCCTTGCAGAGATGAGGGCCCTCACCCATAAGCATAAGAAACGGGGAATGATTGTCCTTGATGATGAGGAGCTGTCTAATCAGACGCCTCCTGCCTTGTTAAGAAAAAAATCCGAATTCAAGCTGAAAAGGAGGGGAGAGAACTGCCCGGGAGACTGTAAGGAGTTGTTGAAAAGTGTTAAAACTTTTAAAGACTTTGTTGAGTTTGCTCGTGAAGTAGCGGTAATGCGCCGGACTAGACGGATATGAAGGCCTCCACGTGGCAGGGATGGAAACTTGCTTACTATGTAGGCAAGGCTAAGTGACAATAGGCACCGGTTTTGGCGCTATGCGGTAGGTACGGTGGCCTGGAGTGTGCTCTAATTTTGAATTTTGTAGGATGGGAAGGTGGGAGACCCGGTATGCATATACGGGATGCCTTCCACACCTTTTTTGGATGGGGGAGATGGGAAAGAGAAAGCCGAAGGCTTAAGGCTGAAATCAGAAGGATCACTCCGGAAACGTTGGTGAGGACCATGCTCAATCGGGACATGTTTGCTATGTTAGGGACCGGTGGGACAAGTTTGCTATCTATGATGATCACTGAGAACGGGGCTCAGCTAGTCTGGACGCCCGTTTGGGGCGTATTACGAGGCACTACCCCGACGTAGTACATAGCAATTCCGGGGTGGGCGGTTGCCTGCGAGGAAGGAGAAGTTTTTTAGTGGGTGCGAGTCTTCGTACGGAGACACTTTCCCGCCTGCAAAAAAGCCTCCGTTAGTTTGTAGTACTGGGGATGTTTGTATGTGTGACCGAGCTTTTATTTAATTTTGAATTGTTCCTACCTAATTTGTATTTTTTATTTTAAGATTAACAGTATGACTCTCGAAAAAAATTGTGAGCTTACCAAAATGTGAAGTGTCCCTCTACATCACAAACTTAGTCACTCTCTACCCAAGAAAAATATGCACCCTCTGCAAGAAGCCAAGCGGCAAATGAACGAAGCAACGTAAATTTCACATGTAAAGCTAGAGATAAGAGTTGATGCGCTAATTAATCAAAGAAAAAAGATAAGACAACGATTAGCAGACGAACCGAAATTAGTGTTTAATTGGATTAAATCATTTTCTTTTTTATCTCCAATATGTAACAACTACAATTAATTGAATGTTAAATAAAAGCTCAAATATTTTGGAGGGAATATCAGTCGCACGCCCTTGGCTGTCTCTTTAGAAGTATGTTCAGTGTCATAGACGTTAAAGTGTCCTCAGCCTTAGTAGGTGCATTATACCTGCACCACGCTTGCAAAGAAGATTAGTATGAGTAGTCAATTTGCAGCGAGATCTAGACTTGAATAGTTGAACAAGATAAAGATGATTTGATTAAAATTAGTTCCCATAGTTTTACTGTATAAGTGTGGCAATGCAATTACAATGTACTTGTATTAATAATAAATTCATATTATTCATATCACAGTAAATATAAGGTAAATATTGAATTATTATTAATTCATTTTTATTATGGTCTGCAATTACGAGGCAGCTTGGGAAACGATCATTTAATGGAATAGGCAGGTGTATAAATATATAACCTCTCTCTTACACACACACACACATATATATATATATATATATATATATAGAGAGAGAGAGAGAGAGTGAATTTATTTATGTACTTTCTCTCTTTTTGATTGTTACAATTAATTTTTTTATTGATAAGACAGTAATGTAGGCTTAATATGTACATTTATTTACGTTTACATTATTTTTTTTCATAGGGTATTAAAAATTTAACAATAATGTTGTCAAATATAAATAATGAATAAGTTACAACAAAATTTACATGCAACAACCAAATTTTAATAAATAATAAAATTATAAATAATCCGGATAATTAATTCCTTTTCTTTTTCTTGTTGTATTATGGGATCCCCATCTATTTTGAAAAAGGCACAATACAAATATTTAGGAAAAATTAAAACAAAATGTAAAAAGTCGAATTTACATGGCGACTCATAAAATAAATTACAATATATACTATAATTTAAAGAAAAAAAAAAATTAAATAAAAACGAACAAATATTTATAATAAAATCAGAATCTATAAATTTCATTTATTCCGTTTTATGACTTATATTTGCTTTTATTTACATTACATTTATATACAATTTTTTTTTTTAAAAGAAAATATAAGAATTGAGCTATAATTTCACTTTTATATGTGGAAAACAAATCTAAATAAAATAAAATAGTAACTACTGAAGTTTCTTATTTATAAAATTTATTTATTCCAAATAAAAGGATATGGTATTTCATGTAAACATATACCGTTCATCAGTGTTTATAGTGGCCAAATAACTTTTCAAAATTGAAATAAGTATGAGATTTGTGAAAATATATATGAAAAATTCAACACAAGTTTAAACTGTGTTTAATGAAATAAAGAACTGATAATGATAGAAACACCCTCATTTTTTGCTAAAAGTTATAATTTTATTCAAAATAATCTCTTAAAAACTCTTTCAGCAAGGTGCCCGAACATTTATAAATCTATCCTCCCTGGATTCAGAATTGACTCTGAAATTGGCTGAAGTGCAGCATGCTAATGTTTCCGTGTTGAGCAGAGAATGTTCCCGCACTCATACAGATTCTACAATTTTTCACAAATGCTTCAAGTTTTTAGGGTATCGTGGTGATTTTTGTCATTAAATTTACTATGTCTTAATTAATTAAAAATAAGCTACGTACCATGGCTCAGATAAGTTAAAAATTTTGTGTAGTTGTCTGTTTTTGAGTAAAGGGGCAGAGCTCACATAACGTAGTCTTGAATGCAATTATTCAGAAATAATGGGTGTTTCTTTCATTTTGTACCAATATAAGTAAAGAAATCTTGAGATAGTTGCACTTACGGTTCTACATAAGATATTTTTCTTTTATGCACAGACTATTATTTATGTGGTGCAGACTTCAAACAGCAATTTATTGCACCTTTTTTAAAAAACTAATTATGGAACCAAAATGAACAACTTGCATGCCTCCTAAATCCCCCAACAGAGAAAAAAAGATAAACATGTAAACTAATAATTTGAAATAAAAATAAGGTGAATTAAGTAAGTATTATAATATCATTACTTTGGCACAGCATCAGAGATATTGTTATTATAAGTGCATGCAATATGTACATTTTTAAATTGATTTATTCCAAAACGACCATAACTTTGCAGCCTTACATGTGCACGAATAAATAAGATTTATAATGATTCATGCAGATGAAAAAAAAAATCACTATTAGCGAACATCACTTATTCTGCTCCAAAAAAATAAAAATAAATTGATATAAATTATGGAATTACATAACGTAATAAACACAATTAAGAGTCACCTAGATCTCACTTTATTACAAAAATAAAAATAATTCTTTATTAATCAAAAAAGTAATAATTTTTACCAAAGCAAGCGCAAAATATTAAATCACAGAAAATGTTTATGAAACAGTTATAAAGAGCACTCCTAAATACTACTGTTTCTTAAAATACATAATATTTATTGTATACACGAAAATTATTCTTTTAAAACTAAGGTAAATGGCAGAAATGAAAACGTAAACAATTAAAATAAAAATTTTAAAGTTTACCATTTTATCTAAGTTATCACTTCAATATTAACATGGAGCATAAAAAGTACCAACAGCTCAACTTATAGCCACATTGAAGCCCATGCCAATCACGAATATCATTTCTTCTTGCTCCAAAGAAATACACATAAAAGGAACATAAAAAATTATTGAAAAAAACAGCTATGGATCAAATTTTTTTCATCGTTTTAACTCAGCAAGGTTTCCTTCCAAAAAGCAAGAGATGCAAACTGGCAGAGGAGGCACTGCAGTATTTACTTGTATAGGCGGCCTCCCGTCTGACAATCATCCTAAGCCAGCCTCATTGTTTACTGCTTTTATATCAAGTACATATATATCAATTATAACATATAAATTACATAGATAATTTATATATATATATATATATATATATATTATATATAAAATTTTATATTTGTAGATGTGTATGAATAAATAATATTTATATTCATATGTTTACAATATTCATGCAGATAGTGAGTAGTACAAGAAAAGAATTTCACAATTAGCAAACATCACTTATGGTTGCCCCATAAAAATAAAAAAAAAAATCAATTGATTCAAAATTATGGAATTTCATAACGCAATAAAAACAAGTATCACCTAACTCATTTCTTTTATTTATATAATAAAAATTATTAATTAAAAACTTTTTTTTTCATCGACTTTCTTTTTTATTAACATATATAATGCATGCTGGGCTTTAGACGCACCCGTCTTTTTTTTTTTAAATCCGCTTAGTGATCACGTCTGAAGACTATAAATTTGGGGGCATTCAGACTTGACCACTATCGGCCAGACGTAAAAGTGAACAGTAGCGCGCTCTAATTATAAGTAACTTTCCTGCATATAACTCTTGTAAACATATAATTAAACAAAAATATATACATATAACTGAAAAACAATGATTGTTGAAATAAAATGATTATATGAAATAAAGAAACCATAATGATTTGATCTTACACTAATTTTTGTGATTGCTCTAAAAGAAATTAAATTAAACTTAGTTATCAGCAGAAGTTAGACTTTTATTTGAAGCCCTTATCAGTGCTGTACAACTATTAATGTACAAATAAGAAGAATTGTTAATTACATTGGTGTACTTGAGGTTAAGATAGCACTATATACTATACACTATACTAATTAAGATAGCACTAATGAAGACTTCAAATAGATGCCGAAACGTCTACTAAGAGCTAAGTTTAGTTACTTCTATAAAAGACCAATCTCCTCAAGAATAAGTGGAATATAATAATTCAGGAAGTAGTCGCGAATTCTAAAATATCAAAATGATATTTTTTTTTTCGGAAGGGGAAATTAATATCCATTATAATGAAGTGTCCTACTAAGAGAAATATTACAATGTAAATGCTAATTTCATGTAAGCATGAGTGAATGGTTACCTATAAAGAGGTTAAATGACTTTTTTAAAACTTGCTGAAATTAAATATGATCACTGTTTACAAAATGGTTCTACTGTCCCCGTTCTCATTTATAATTTCGTTAAAAGAGACTTTTTATCAGTTAAATTTGTTTTTTCTAAAATTAACTTCAAATATTAGTTGCTTCAAACTTAGGTGGTTATGCAAATTACTAATTAAAGAAGTGGGCGCTACCGGTCATGCAGCATTCAGTTCCTGAATTGTAGATTTAGACATAATTATGACATCAGTCATAACTAAAAATTATCATAAAGTAAAAAATTATGACAATTCAGACATAAAACTGGTCACATTGAAGCAGGCCAGAGGAAAATGTAGGAGAAGACGCGCCAAGCTTTTAAAATAGATCATAGGGCACTAGCGAAGTTGTTTGCAGCGAACATTTAAAAAAAAATAACTGGAAGATTATAACAAAATAAGAAGGATGGATATAATAACATCTCCAATGTGTAGTTTACTGGTTGTTTGTATGAATTATATGTTTTGATTTTCCTTTAAATGTTACGCCTATTGTGAAATCTTGCCTGAATGCTAACATCTTGCCTTTGGTACAACCAGCAAGGCTCGATTCCAGAGGGTTCGCAGCTCACCACTGGCAAAATGTGGTGAGTTATAGGTAGTAGTGAACTGCAATTGTCCAAGGTCATGCATGACCACAGTGATGAGAATAACAGGCTGTTTACTCACGTTCACTCCAATATAAAGTCGCCGCCTGTTATTACAGTGTGGGAGGAATGAACAATATGAGTGTGTAGTTGCAAGTAGATATTCACAATATGAGGTTCGGTCAAAGCTAAAAACAATAGTTAAAAATCAGAGCGCATTGATTTTAGATGTCCACGCGCCATAATTTAAAAATAAAAAATCTGGTGTGAACACTCTCACAACTTTCTCTTAATGCAGTTTACAAAATTGTAACGGACAAATTTTATAGTCCCGCATTTAATGAAATTCGTCGATGTTTTACGGAGAAAATCACGAAAACTAAAAAAACTGTTCAGTAAAAAGTCACTTCCGGTTGGGGAATTTTCTTGAAAATCGGAATTTTGGCAAATTATTTATTTCTAATTAATTTTGCTTAGATGGTACAATTGTGTAATCAATAAACATAGATGAACTGTGTAATCAATTTAAAATTGCACTTTAGAAGAAAAAAATCTGGTATGAAACACTCACACAACTTTCTCTTACTCCAGTTCTCATAATTATAATTGACAAATGTTATAGTAATTAATTCAAATACGACAAAAATTGAAACCGTTCAGTAAAAGCGCACTTCCGGTTAATTAATTTTCTTGAAACTCTGAATTTTGGTCATCCATTTATTTCTAATTAATTTTGTTTGGAAGATAGAAGTGTATAATCAACTATGATAGCACTTTAGAAAAAACCATAAACCCACCCTCCCCTAAAAGTGCCATTAAATGAATTTTCCTAGAAAAATGTTTTTAATAAAAGTTGTAGCTCTTTGTATGTGTAGTTGATATACCAAGTTTAAAGAAAATCGTCGGAGCCATGTTTGAGAAAATCGCGAAAAAGTGGAAAAATTATTTAGTAAAGTGGTAAGGTAAATGCACTTCCGGTCATCCGATTTTTATCAAACTCGGAATTTCAACAAGATATTTAATTCTAATTAACATTATTTAGATGATAGAATTTTTTAATAAACTGATATAGCAGTTTAGATGAAAACCTAACCCCACCCCTCCCCCATAACTGCCCTTAAATGAATTTTCCCAGAGAAATGTTTCAAATAAAAGTTGTAGCTATTTGTATGTGTAATTGATATACTAAATTTAAAGAATATCGTTGGAGCCATTTTTGAGTAAATCGCAAAAAATGTAAAAAAAAACAAGTAAAGTGGTTGAGGAATTTTGACAGATGACCCACTGTCAGATGTCATGGTGTACCTAAACGGAATATCAAGTTTCTACTTTCTACGGTTTTTCGTTTTGGAGCTATGCTGTTCACACACACACATGAAAAAGAGCTATGCTTTCACAACACACCACACACACACACACACACACACAACACACACACACAGACCATTTGCTAAAAACCATTTTTTCGGACTCAGGGGACCTCAAAACGGATATTTCTCGATATCGAAACGGTGAAAACTCGATATTGAAAATTTGACACGATTACAATACTTCCTCTTACTAGGAGTAAGAGAAAGTGATAATAGCCCCACTCATCCACTAAAAGTGCCCTTAAATGCATTTTTCTGGAGAAATGTTTCAAATAGAAGTTGTAGATCTTTGTATGAGTAGTTGATCTACAAAGTTTAAAAAAAATCGTTGGAGCCATTTTTGTGGAAATCGCAAAAAGTGAAAAAACCATTTCATTCCGGTTGAGGAATTTTGACAGATAACTTACTGGCGGATCCCATGGTGCTACCTAAACAGAATATTAAGTTTGAACTTTACGAATGAGTGAATTTATCCGGAGAAATGTTTTAAATAAAAGTTGTAGCTCTTCATATGTGCAGTTCACATACTTAGTTTCAAGAAAATCGTTGATGACGTTTTAGAGAAAATAGTGCAAAACTGAAAAATACTTTTTAGTAAAAACGCACTCTGTTCATCCGATTTTCTTGAAACTTGAAATTTCGACAACGTGTTTAATTCTAATTAATATTATTTAGCTGATAGAATGGTGTAATAAACTGAAATAACATATTAGAGGAAAACTTACCCCCTCCCCCAAAAGTGCCTTGAATGAATTTTTCTGCAGAAATGATTCAAATAGAAGTTGTAGATCTTTGTATGTGCAATAGATCTATCAAGTTTAAAGAAAATCGTTGGAACCATTTTCAAGAAAATTGTGGAAAAACCATTTAGTAAAAGTGGTACTTCCGGTTGAGGAATTTTGACAGATAACTTACTGTCAAATCCCATGGTGATACCTAAACAGAATATCAGGTTTGAACATTCAGCGATTTTTCGTTTTTGAGCTGGATGTTTACCCACACACACAGACCATTTTCAAAAAACCTCTTTTTTGGACTCAGGGGACCTCAAAACGGACATTTCCGATGAAAATTCGATATCGAAAATTTGACACGATTATAGTACTTCTTCTCACTAGGAGTGAGAGAAAGTAAAAATTATTTGACAAGAGAAAATATCTGGAGTGAAACACTCAAACACTTTCTCTTACTTTGGTTTTCAAAATTGTAATTGTAATACTTTATAGTTAGTATACCACTTCTAATGAAATTCGTCGGTGATTTTATGGAGAAAAGCACAAAAACTGTTCAGTAAAAACACACTTCCGGTTTACTAATTACAAAATACAGGTAATGTACAAGAAATTCAGCAAGCAAAAATAATTGTCCGAATTGTCTACTTAACTGCATGCCCAAGTTTTGAGCTTCGAATCATAGATTCGAGATGTATCAGCTTTACGATACCTCATTTTTCGACGTGCTTTTCATTAAGAACACACTTTTGTGGAGACGGCAAAACTCCCAGGTTACAGTGTTTGTTTTTTATATTTCTCAAAATTATTTTGACATGTATTGCACTACTCGGGCTCAACACCACTACCACACATGTATACGGTTCATGCATGGAATTTGGACTTGTGCCACTCCCTCTGTAAATCTACTCCTATTTTCATAGCAGCGTTTTCATAGCAAGAGGCTCCATTTGATATATGGATGGCTCAAAGGTGGAGGTAGAATAATAGGTGCTGGACCTAAACTGAGATTCAACCTTCAACTGAGTAAGCAGCTACTTGCAACAACTAACACAGTGCTCGGATTTTTAAGATGAGGGCAAATGATTATGGAATGGTCATCCTTCAGACACTGAAGCCACACTCTGAAAACTATCAATTGTCATCACCTCAATTCAAAGCTGGGGACCAAAAGTCTCTCTCATTCGGGTGCTGTGCACTCAAGTCATTAAGACAACGAGGAGGCTTTACTTGCTTTTAAGGGATCTCACTGAACCAAGTGACATTTCAAAATGTATTATAAACGGTCCATGAGAACGTAGGTGCAAGTCTATGGGTGAACATCATGTAGGAGACAGAAGAAAAAGTTTAAGTTATTTGCCTAGATTTACTGCAGAATTATTCTAGCAAAGCCAGGGGGCCATTAGGATGTTTGTAATGCTATTGTCTAGCCAATGCAGACTCAAGAAGCACATGCTTCTTCTCACGCCCGGGCATGAGTCAATAGCTGTAGTTTTCCCCAGAAAAAAGTGGAGCATTGCAGGTGTCCGCATAAAGTTTTGTCTGGCTACAGGTTCAACTCTACATTCTTCAAGCAGGAATCACCACCTTTAATACTTTAAGCTTTAAAAAAGGCATTACTGCACTTTAAATGTATTGCTGCCACGACCCATTGAGGTCGCAGTCACCAATCTTCTGATTATTAAAAAAAACAAATTGTTTTTAAAGATGAAGTGCGTTACTTGAGTAGAGCAGTGTTTATTATTAATCATTAAACTATAGTGAATGTGTAATATTAGACCAAACTCTGCGAAAACAAATTCTTCTACAGGGTGTGCCACGGTTAAACAGCATAACTTCAGGGATAGGTTCCTTCGGTCAGAACAAGAAAAATGTCCTCTGGACGTGTGCCTGGAAACGCTTCGTTACCGAGTTAAACACGAAAATGTTATTCGTAATAATTCATAATTTCCTTCAACTTTTACAATTTTCTCAAAAACAGTAAACTTTATCGAAAAATATATAGATAATGTTCTAGGGGAGAGAATTCTAAATCTAACGACATAAAAAGGAGTGGAGCAAAGGATCCACCCTGGCCAGTATTAGTAAGCATGCCACTAAGTGGTATATAGATGGATCTAAGACCCTCGAGGGAACCGGGGCAGGGGTGTTTGGGCCTAGAACCAAACACTCGGAACCCATGGGCATGTTTCCCAGCATCTTCCAAGAGGAAATTCACGCTATTTAAAGGTGCGTTCAATTTAACCTCGATAGGGGATACCGGAATCAGGAGATAGTTATTCTATCTGATAGTCAGGCTACCATTAAAGCACTGAGCTCCTGTGTCACCAGTTCTAAAATGGTTTGGGAATGGCTAGGTAAGCTTAATGGCCTAGGCATAAGAAATCAAGTTACCCTATTCTTATGCCGGGACATGTCGGCGTGGAAGGTATTAAGGTGGCCGACGCCCTGGCAAAGAAAGGCGCTGGTTCTCCTGAGGCGCTGGATTGGAGCCTGAGCCCTTTTGCGGAGTCCAAGTATTCTTGCAAGAAATCAAGAAAGAGGAGGAGGCAGGCCAAGTTCTGTCTGGGAGGTTACAACCAGGAAAGGTCGAAGGCCTGCATCAGTCTGAGTAAGAATAAGATCCGTATCCTTACGGGATTTCTTACGAGGCACTGCAGACTATGGGAACACTGAAGAAGCTGGGCCCAGAAGATGATGGCACATGCAGATTCTGTTGGGAGATGGAGGAAACTCCGATACAATCTCCTCACCGACTGCGACGCCGTCATCCAAAGAAGATTCAATAACCTGGGTTGTTACCATGTAAGGGAGGGGGAATACCCACCTAGAACCCTCCAGGATCCTGGGATCCCTTAGGGAGCTCAACCTGGACAGGGTGCTGTAGATGAGCAAACTCACCTACGGCACCAAAAGGTGTACAATATATCACTTAAGATGGTCGCAGTACATGACCCTCAAAAAAAAAAAAGACATAAAAAAGTAGATTTGGTGGTTCAAGAAATAAACGGCTTCAATGTTTAAAAATTGTTTACTGAACATACTGTTTAGCGATGGCATTTTTATTATTATTTTTTTAATTTTTAATATTTTTTCGATCTTCTAAGAATTATTACTAATTTAACTTCAAAAGTAATTCTAATGGTTTCAGAAATATTTTCCGTGATGGCCTGGCTGCATTGAAAATATTTCTGATGCTTTCTAGCTCTGCGGACCCAAACACAACAACTACAATGCTTTACACATTTTTTTGGAAATTTAGAACTCGACAGCAGCTAAACTGTTTAATATTTGCTTGTGCATGTCATTTTCAACTATTGCTTGCTAGCTAAGGTATTTCTAAACTAGAACATCATGATGAATATGAACTTCGTAATGGAAAGGTAGAGTTAATTATTATTATTATTTGTTTCTGATTTCTTCATTCTTAATACTATTTAGTTTATTAATTTGTTCAATTTGGAGCACATAATGCTTCAAACAATGCTAAAGCGCAGTATGCTGACATTACTTGTATTTGGAGTTTTTACGATGGCAATAAAGGCCTCGCTCGAAATACACAGAGGTTTGCCACATCGAGGGTGTCCAACGCTGTTAACTGCCTCAGCCAAACAGGAAGCGTTTGTCTGTAAAAGAGAGTTCTGGCTCTTTCTCAGTATTCAGGGATGAAGAAAGGAGAGGAACTGTTATTCAGCATTTTGATTCCAGTAATATAAGGGGGGCTGAGACACAGTTAGTATCCCAAGATATAAGGTTTGAGAACACTCATTGTAGGCGATCAGCATCCCTTCCATTTGCAAAACGTGCAAGGACTTCTTCCTCAAGATTTTGCATAAGAATTTTTTATGATTGGCTTTGAAGGCCGGAGGATGATGCTGATTTTGCAGGAGAGTGCTTTGGACAGACGAGGTCACATTTATAAGAAAAGAGATTTTCATTATCCATATTTGGGCTCATGAAAATCGCAGGCGGTTCCTGAATTTACATCCCAACATGAATTTAAGCAGAATGTCTGAATTGGTTTAATTGGCAGCAGAATGTCTAGATAGGTTTAATTGATCGGTACCAATTTTCTACCTTCAACCGTTAAAGAAGATGTTTTCAATACTTCTTAGAAGAAAAATACCCAGAATTACTGGAAGATCTTCCTCTTGTTTCTGAGAAGAGATAAATGGGTACAGTTGGACAGTTGTCCAGCCTACTATTCTCGTGGCCCCCACAAGTTATTAACTTGACCACAAAATTATCTTCAATGCAGTGGCCCGCTCGCTCATCTGATCTTACTCCAATGGATTTCTTTTATGCAGAACCCTTAATGAAATAGTTTACCTAATCCCGCACACCGCTTGAGTGCAGATTTGCTTTGCTTGTGCCTTAATTCGAGAATAGCAAGTCGGGGCTGCAGCTGTTTTGGTGAGGTGCAGGAGCCTGCCTTCGGTAGGAGCGAGAAAGTTTGGGCAACATGTTCTTTGATGTAAGATAATTTATTTTCAAATTTTTACTTTTCTTTTTACTTATTTTTAGAAATGCTTTCTGCATATTAAATGTATTAAATCAGAGCTAAATTTCATGTAGAGGCAACAATTTTTACTCCAGAAATAAATGAACTTTTGTAGTGGTTAGATTTGGAATTTCGCTACATTTATTTCAGTATATTTTTCGATGAAATTAATTGTTTTTAGAAAAATGCAAATAATTGGTGAAACAGGGTATTCGAGTCACTTTTATATTTATCTCGTTAACCAAGCGACACATGTCCAGAGGTTTATTCTGACCAAGGAACTGATCTTGGAGCAAATACCCTGTATAATCTACAATTTATTAACAATAGCATTATGAAATACATTTTTTAATGTACATATTTACCCAACATAACAAAATCATAAAGAAGAAATTTGAAAAAATTATTCTAAACTAATTCTTTAAAAAAGCGTATGGAATCAGCATGCACAAATATCACTGAAATATAACTTTTATTTTTTAATCATTTTTCCAAATTTTATTTAAAATAAAAATGTGTTGTAAAAGAGCAGCTTCTAAGAAAAAAGTTTGGAGCATGTGACTGCTTTACAGAACTTTTAGCCGTAATTATATATATATATATATATATATCAGAAATTAAATTATTCGGAGTGTGAAGCTTTTAAAAGACAAAAAAAAACAGATCTTAACAATATCTTAACCTTTAAAAAATTATGAAGTAATAAATGAACAAACGAATTACAAATGCCCCTATTAGTTTGAGTTGGTACTTTATAAGTATTTTCCATTCAAATTAAACCTTTCTTCAAACAATTGACTACTGTTATCTCACCCAAAATAACACTTTTCTTACTTTCGGTGTCTGTTTTTCCAATCTGACATTTCACCAGTTAAACATTTATTATTATTACTAATAATAATGTTGCGATAATAACATAAAAATGAAAGTTCAAACTTCTTATCCTCTTCAGGAAATTATGATAATAAAAGATTTCAGATAATGAGCGTCAATGGTAGTACCACTTAACTGAATGATTTTTCGTTAAACTCATGGTATTACAGATTGCTAAGGTTATCACTTATCACTTCTTTTTGAATAAGTATGAGAAAATGGAATATACAGAGTTGATGAGGACCGACAAGTTAGCCCTCCCTATGAGTATTATTTCAATAGATTGTACTGTACGGACGGTTCTATCTTCTAATTAGTGAGCTTTCACTAATTTTTTTGGCAGAAAGTTGTCAGATCTGTATAGACTAACCGTAACATACATACAATAATGCAATCAGAGAATGATTAGAAAAAAGAAAAGATAAATAAAGCATCAAACTAACAGTACAAACAAAATTTGTGATGGTTATTAAAAAAAATAGAGCGCAAATCATTAACAACAATTTTTTTGTATAAGATATTTTCTAATAAAACTACCGGCTCCGTACTTGTTGGACACTAATGGATCACACATATTCCGTCAAAGGAACTACCATAAAAAAACCCAATATTTAGTTTACTTATTTATCATCTAATGTTAATTTATTTATTTATTTTTCTAATTCTTCCTGCATTTTACAATCCCCTTAAGCGTTTAAATACTAGTGGAGCAATTGCTCCTTTGCTTCTATGAGGCTGCCATTGTTTAGAATTGTAAATATTGGTCAATAAGAGTATAGCTACTTTGGGGAAGTTGCGATTCACGAGTTATTGAACGCAATCTTGATTTTTATTATAAAGAGGTTAAAGTGTATTTCTTCAAACATAGAGGTTTTGGTTTAGATAAGCAATTTCAAGGGTATATTTTAAAAAATCTTACATGAAACAATCAAACGATTATCTTTACTGTAATTCTCAGAATTTTAATTGACAAAATTTTTTTCGGGTTGGAATTTCGCTCAATATTTATTTTCAGTAAGTATTATTTGGTGGGACTTGACAGTGTTGTGAAATGAGTGCTTGCAGCTTGAAGCTTTCAAGTCACAGCTTCTCCAGAGTTCCTCTATAATCAATATTGTTGGAAAAATGTTTTACATAAAAGTGACCTGCCTCAATATTGGAATCAATACCAAGTTAATAAAAACATTGTTGGAGCCTTTTTGGAGAAAATCGCGAAAATTGGAAAAAATAATAACGTGGTACTTCAAGTTGATGACGGATTTGACCAACATGGTGCCGGAACAGACCTAGTACAATCTGGTTGGAGTTCTCTCCGTTTTTAAACATATTTTCAATTATTGTGTTTAACACTAATAGAGGACTCTTTTCCATACTTAGGAAACTTCAAAACTTGTATTTCGGCAATTTGATTGGATGCAATATTGTTTCTTACAACACTAACAACAGAAAGGTTTAAAACTTCAAAGAAAAAACTATAAATTTTAAAAGAAGATAATTATATGCACGCAAACACTTTAAAACTGAATGCAAAAATATTTGAAATATTTACCTCGTACTTAAAACTGAGTTCAAGTAAGTTATGTCATTAACATTATTGTATGACTAAATTTTAACTGAATAATTTCTTGGAATTATTTCATAATTTAACGTTTGAGTACTCGCGTAATGATAAACGAGTATGATTAACATACGATCTTTTCCATTTAATATTCTCTGATCATCGATCGTTTCGGACGTTCGCCCAACTTCAGGATGATTTGATGTATGGCGTGAGATTGTGAGCTAGCACAATATACACACACCGGATGAGCTTTGATTGTGCAGTATGCCAACCCACGAGACACCGCTCGTCGGAACAACACTTGAAGAAGGGGAACTCCGAAACCGATCAAAAAATGAAATAGACAAAAATTTCTGTTTTTTAGAATTGCGGGCCTCTAGAGTAGTCCGCCAATGAGTATGACTAAAGTGAGATGTATACACATGCTACATAAAATAGAGAAAGTAAACAAAAATTAAACGAATAATTTTTTTCTTTAATAAGTATCGATTAACAAACTTCAAATAAAAATAATAATATTTTGATAATAAATAAAATGAGTAAATTTCGATCAACAAATAACGTTAAAATAAAATAAATCAGTCATTGTAAGCACGTTTCTCATTTCTACAGAGTTAAAAATTAAGAATAGGTTTTTTTTGGCTGCATAAATATAGCTAGCAAGATTATTTCAAAAAAATATTTTTATGTACCAAACGTGTATCTTATAATAAAAAATTATCCGAATTCTTAAAAGTAATAAAAGAAATTGGCTTCTCTACATTTACGTGAAACCATAAGAATTGAAAAGAATCACTAACAATTTAGCTTATTCAGGAAGCCAAAGAGATAAATGTAAACAAATTTAAATCTGTTTTGGTATATTTTAATAGACAAAATAATATTTTTAGTAATTAAAAGATTTATTAGTTGCTATTTTTCTCTTGCAGAGGGCCTTTTCTTCATGGCTTCTGCTAGAGGAATAATTAAATTTAAATCCTAAAACTTAGATTTTTAAAATTAGAAACACTAAAATTAGAAATTAGATAATTTGTGTCGAGATATTATCTCTAAATTATGACGTTTTATCTAACGTCATATATATATATATATATAAAACAAGTTTCAGGAGTAAGTTTATTGGTTTTTGGTATATCTATAATTTTGGTTCAATTTTCATGACTTTTTTTCTGGATTTAGAGGCAAAATCACATGACAGAAAATTAAACAGATAGCTCAAAATATTAAAAATAAAACAATACACCATGTTTAAATTGTTATAGTATTCTGAGTGCAAAGTGTAAAAAGCCAAAACCGACCTAGAGATATATATGTAGTTGGCTCCCTTGAATACAGGGTTTGCACACTGTTTCAGAATGGTGTCACAGCACGGTGCGTATTGTTTCCAGTGGCGCTGTCCACCATCCTATGCTATTCAAAATAAAAACATCGTGAAAATGGGGCGAAACCGGTGGGGAATACAAAATTAAGCATTTTATCATTAACAAAAAGTCTGTTTTCCAGCACTGGGCACCCACCAACCTACAATGAGAGTACTGATAGTACTGATTCACAAACATGAAAATGAAGAAAATAAAACTCAAATGCACTAAATGATCGAAAACATCGTAACAATAGTTATCAATCTGTTTTGTATTTTGTACGAACAATGTTTATGAAACAAATGCTATCATAGTATTTTTATATCATTTCTTTATATTTTGCAGTAAAATCCGAAATGTTTAAGAAAGGTCACTAAATATTTATGTTTTTGTTTGTATATCGTTTGATAACATTTTCAGTTCTAGAGTCCACCCCTTGAAAAAACATTTTTCGATCAACTTGATTAAAAAAAAAAAAAAATTTATTTATTATTATTTGTTGATTAACTTAATCTCGCGGACTTGTGAACAACTAAATTAATAGTTTGGCGATTAACTGATTATAATGAATTAACTAGAAGCTGGGTAAGAACTTTTAAATTTTTCCATATAGTGAAAGATTGAGAATATTCTCGTTAAATAATTAATAAAAAATATGTACAATCTTTTCGACTATATTTATCCATCCTAATAATCACATTAAGAATAAGCTGTTAATAAAAATGTCATTTTTATCATTTCCTGAAAAAAATCACAACTACTTGTTTCAATGGCTAATTATCAATGAGCCAACATTTTTCTTCAATTTCTCCCAAATCCATCTCTCTGTTCCCTTTTTGCGTTATAAATATAAATGAACACTTAAGCATTTGGAATTCCTAAATATATAATATTGCGTTTAAGTGCCTTCTTATATGGCCAACATTTAATTTGTTTACACCTCAACGGGAGGGAAAAAACTTGCTCACAGTGTTTTGTTTTTTACATTCCTGATTTTAAATATATATATATATATATATATATATTTGGGAGTGATTAAAATTTCTTAATTATTTTGTCGATCAAAAACAATGTTGGCTGCTTCTTAATTACAGGCACTCTTCTCCAACTTTCAGAACATCCCTCTGAACACCTCAGTCTTCCCCCCCGCTTTAATTTGAATTTTGAATCCCCATAAATTGCGCTGGCTCAGTTTCATCTGCAGCTAGCGCGCTAAACCTGTAAGTATATAAAATGTTAATTATAAATAATATTAATTATTATTCCAGGTTAAATCAAAAGTCTGCGTTTTTAGTAAACAATGTATTTTTTCTTTGTGAAATTAGTGAGTTTCGGCCCCCCCAAAAAATCGTCACTGACGCACGAAGCCTTCTCAGTACAATGCCGGTCTCTTGTTACAGACAAACACTGCCCATCACCGGAGGCTCCTAGGAAGAAAAAAATCTAAGGACACCAATGCTGGACTAGACCCTGGAACTTACCACTGAGCTAATCCTTTCCTTTTGTTGTAACTAATTAAATTGTAATAAATATTGGATAGTTTGTTGGTAATATTTCTAAAATTGATGAAATCATCATTACATATGCCATCTCAAATATGTTGCGTTTTGCCCTATTTTCTTCACTTACTAAAATTGTAACGTCACTGAAATTAAATTCTTGTTTTTTCTAAGAAGTGCTTCGTGCCTATTAGTGCAGTATTTATGTATTTTAGTGTTATGGTTTTCACAATCGTATTCGTGTTGATAAATTCTGCTTGTGATATGGGCGGTCTTACCAATGTAAGTTACAGGACATTGTTGAAAGTAAGTTTATGGCTATTAGATTTATTAATGTTATTACATGTATAGATATTAAATATATAGACTTTATATTATGTATGTACTTTAAGGCATAATGGCCGTAGCAGTTAGTGCCTTTAAAAAAAATGTATGTACTTGAAAACATTTCTCGTCTTAATACTGTTTGTATATTGTTGTTATAGGCCTTGAAGAAGGTATTAAATATATCGAAACGTTGGCAATTTTACATCACCTTTTATCTCAATTTGACCGGAACTCACTAATTCTCACAAATATTAACTTGTGACGGCTGATAAACATATATCAACATTAAACAATTACTCAAGATATTGTTCATGCGTAAACTTGTGTTTGATTGCCGTGAGGTAAAAAGTTGTTTATAAAAGCAATATTAGTTCTATTACTTTGATCAGATTTGAACAAATTTCTTCCAAGAGAGACTTGGTTATTTTACATAAATCAGTGAGTCAAGTAATGAAATTAGGTTGAATTATGATCTTATGGGAAAAAAGGATACTGTTGACCGTGAAATATGTGAAGTAAAGGATTCAATACAATGTCAATACGTGCTGTTCAAATAGTCATTGGCAAATAATTCCGGCCACTTAAATAATTACATTTAATAAATAATATAATAATCTTCGGTCTTTTTCACCAGTTATTTTGTTTTGGCATTAATTGTTGACATTTTTAGAGTAAATTAGACTTTGTACATTACACTTGTAGTATTAAAAAAATTAAATCAAAAATGTTTACTAGTTTGTGTTCATTTATTATCAATTTGTTTATTTTGATTCAGTTCGAATAGATTTTTATTTGCTTTAATTTCGCTTTAGCTCGTCCCTTGACTTCGATTATTAAAATTAAAACTTCGAATTTCAAAATGCCCCTTAGAGCCGAGGATGTCTCACGTGCTGTAGCACTTATTGATGACGGCCGCTCCATCAGAATGCAGCCATTGCTATTGGTGTTCCCTACCAAACTCTGCGAGATGCACTGCAGCGTCACAGAGAAACAGGGTCATACTCAAGAAGGCCAAGCTCAAGGCGTCCCAGGGCCACTGAACTGCGGGACGACCGTTTTTTGACGCTGACAGTTTTACGAAATTGTCATGTGACAGCTGTTGAAGTAGTTCATCACATCTAAGAAGTTCAAATTTCTGAGACAACAGCTCGAATGAGATGAAAAGAGCAAGGTTTGATGGATTTTCTTCCAGAAGAGGGCCACCAGAACAAACCAGGGAGCACCTAATTTCTCGGCTTGAGTTTGCTCAGCAATAAATCAATTGGTCTATCTGCAGTGGGCAAGTGTATTGTTTACTGACGAGTCGTCCCGATTTACCTCAAGGGCTCCAGAAGGCCGTAAGTGCGGTGTTTCAAGTGCGGAGGAGAAGAGGTGAGAGATTTGCACAATGCAATTTTGTTATCACTAGGCCTTTCCAACAAGGCTCTGTAATTGTTTGGGCATTTATCAGTTTACAAAATGTACGAAGTTAGTGATGGATAGAGGGGTTCCGTAGAGGCTCTATTTGGCGAATATACTGCAAGTACTTGTGTCCCTATCATGCCGGAGATAGGTGAGGAGTTTGTGCTAATGCACAATAACGCTTGTCCACATACAGCTGCAGGCCTTTTTTAATAACCATAATATTACCTTCCTAAACTGGCCTGCTCGTTCCCCTGACTTAAATCCCATTGAGTATCTGTGGGATATGCTTGGAAGACGAATAAGAGATCGGAGAGTCCTCAGGAGCTAGAAAGGGTACTTCAAGACGAATGGGCTCTAATCTCACAAATCGAAATTTCCCGCTTGATTCAAAACATGCAGAGATGCCTAGAAGCTGTGACAAAGGCAAGAGGAGGTAATACTCGGGATAAGCACCAACCCACTAAAAAGTAATGTAAAATTTAAAAAAAAGGTAAATTAAATTTTCCAGATTCACATTTTTTTAATTAATTATTTAGAATTTAATTGAATAACCACCTCAAACACTTAACTCTCCATTCTTCCTTAACAGTTCCTGAGGAAGGACACCAAAGGTGTCCGAAACGTCGAATAAACTTTTTTTTAAAATAAAAAGTTTCTTCTTTGGTCCCACCCAACTAATTTTATAGCTTGTTTATTGAGAATTTCCCATATAATCCTATTTATTTGTTTTATTTTGAAAATCAGTTAACCTATAAACGTTATGAAGATAAAAATGATTAAAAAATTGAAAACTATACATAGAACCAATGATTTTTTTCAAGTGGCCGGAAATTTTGCCGGTGAGTGTATATTTTAAAAAAGTCGCCAGTTGCGACAAACGTCTAGAAAGGGAAGCCATGTTTTGGATGCCCATGTTCTCTCAATCCACAAGTTTATTTGTGCGTAATAATAGCAAACACACACACGCATATATATATATATATATATAGTGATGATATATATTATATTATGAAAAATAATATATATATTTAAATGAAAAAAAATTAATTACTTATGGAGCATGTAAAAAATAAATTCTGGGATTTTAGCCGTCGTAGCATGCATATTTGTAAGTTCCTGACCGGTTTCGGTTTTGATCCATTGTCGGAGTAAGGCTAATCAATTGAAGTTCGTCTAGAGAGTTGACTTCAACTTAATGTTTTTGTTACGCAATACAAAAACTGCATGCTACGACAGATAAAATCCCAGATGTTATCCAGTTCTGCGGACTCATCCATATATTCAAAATAAAGTCATCAATACGGATACTATTGAAGGACAAAAAAAATCCGGAAGTTTCGAGGGTGTTTTGGGCAAATTTGCGCATCCCTACTCGGGGTACTTTCTTCTGAAAAAGGCGTTCCTCAGAGGATTCTCGGATACTAGAATTACTAGAGTAAGTTCTCAGTTAGAGTTACTGATGTGTGCTGCACACTGTCTCCAGGGCACTCTGTACATCGGGTGATCCTTAAACAAACAGGTGGGTTAGACCAACCATTTGGCTCTTCTGGTACCCAAACAAAAAGCCCTGATATGCGTTTGGTGGAATTTTGAGAGATAGTATACTTGGAATTAGTACCCCTGGACGTACAAACACCGCTGAGCTTTACTCAAGAAACTCGTGTTCGTTCACATTTATTGACTGGACGATAACCAACTTTGTTACTATGAACAATGCTAAATCACACACATCTCATCAAGCGATTCAAGAAATTACGAAGCTGGAATTTGAATTATTCTCTCAGCCAGTGTATAGCTTATGTTATAAGACTACCATCTATTTCGCGCTATGCCCTACTTTTTACAACGAACAATAAAGAAATTAGAAACCAAGTGAAGTAGTTCTTCGTCTCAAACAGGATGAAACAGGACCGAACAACTTGCTCAAAGAAAATTATGGGCCCTAGTTTGAATGAATTGGATGGGCTGCATTTTAAAAAATGAAATGTTTTGATAAGTAGAATTAAACGGTTTAAAAACGCACAGACTTAGATTGAGCGTAGTGTTATTACTGTTATTTTATTTTGATACTATTGATATTGTTATTATTGATACTATTGTTATTGTAAGAGGGACTGCGCATCTCATTTATCTAAAGGGTGAGTCAATTCTTTTATTTTAATTAATTCATTGTTTATTTGCATCGCTTTCATTGATTATTGTATCATCTCGCGTATATGCTATTTCCTGTTGGAGCGTAATGTTTTATTCGCATATGTTTTCAACGCTCAGTGCTCACCACCGATCAAGTTGCGGTTAACCGATTTTCTTCAAACTGGGGATTCCGGTGAATATGGGGCGTTAATATTTATATAAAGGGGTAGATACTGAATTGGGATTCCCGTGATGTACTTATCGCCAGTTAATATTTATATAAGTAGTCGATACTGAAATGGCCGTTCAGTAAAGGAGGAAACCCACGTCAGCGTCGTTAAAGAAAACTCGAGAAAACTGCGAATAACTAAAAAAAAAAAAAATCAATTCAGTCCATTTGCAGCTTGCGGATTTTGACGGAACCTTTGGTGTTGAATTGCAGAGAAATAATGTTTAAGCTTCGGACAGTATTTTGTTCACAAAAACAGACGCGCGCTCGCGCGCGCATGCTCACACACAGACCAATCACCGAAAAATGTTTTTTTTGTATTAAGGGACCTCAAAATCGCCAATCGTATTCCTAATAAAGCGTGTAAAAATAGTTTCTGTTGCATAATCCAGTAGACCATCGCCCATTGTAAATAATCGCCAAGGTGACTCTCGTCCAATTAATACGCACTTTAAAAAAAAAATTTTTCTTCAAATAAACATAAAATCTTTTATAATATTTAAATATTTCTAATATATTTTTTCAGGCGGGTTCAACGTCTAACATTCCAGATTAGATGTCGTGGAGACGGTAGCACACACTTGACTATTACATTTTTTTTAAGAAATATAAATTTAGGAGTTATACGCGGGCCTCCCACTTACAAGATCGTGCCCCTAACTACCCTGCCAAAACTGCCATATATTTCTAATATATTCTAAATATTTTATAATATAAATATTGAAAATAAAAAAAAGGTAAATTTTTTAGTGGTACTTAATGAATGAGTAACACAACCAACTCCAAAAAAATAATGCAGAACCAAGTGCAATAAAAACTAACCTCCTTGTTGTTTCAGACGTTGTACATTGAAGACAGCCTCTCTTGGAGCTGTGTTGGGAACTGGTCCACAAAACGTTTCCAGTTTTCCTCACCCACTTGATTCTTGAAGCCATGCAAGATCTACATCACAAAATTCAGTATTTAAATCAACTTTTGTAAAAATATTTCATATTGAAAAAGCAAACCTACCTTAGTAAATATTTCTTTAAGGTCCTCCTTCGGATTGATCCAAGATGCTACTGCATCACAAAAAAATATGAAATCTTGTACAATTCCACCCGGATTGACTGTTATCATCTGACACATTCCTCGGAAAGCTGAATCTTTTTCTTCATTGTCACGAATATTTCTTAAAGATGTACACCTACGGTAGCAATAATAAGATACACTCAAATCTCAATTCAAGTTACAGGAACACATACCATGCTTTATTACAAATTTTTTAAAGCATTCATTTTGAATGTCTAAAAATAATTATAAGACAAAAATCGAATACAAGTAGTTGTCAACATATAACTTTTGCCCTTCTAAATTTCTTTTTTTGAGAAATTAATGTTAAAAGTCTATGAAAATTTGTAATGATAAAAAAAGGTACTCAGATTAACTGAAATTAACTCGTTCGCTACGACTCAAATTAACTTGTTCGCCACGACTCTTCACAAGCAGATTATAGTTCGCCCTTCATTGTAGACTGAACATAATAAAATAAAAATAAAAACAAATAAAACAACGAGAAAAAATTAAAATTCGTTTTAGCATAATTGATAACTAATGTGCAAATTCAAAAAGAATGGTTGGGTTACTTGACACATTCTTTAAGATCTTCTTTAAGTGTAATATTAATTTTAAGAATAACTCCTATCAATAACGTTGAATTATAGAATAATAATTAGCAGAAAATTTCATCCGTAGCATATTTAAATTTGTAAGCAAGAGGAAACTTTGATGACGGACAGTAATAATACGGTGATCTTTGATCAGTCTAATCTCTCGTCCTTGGTAATACAAATCTGGTCCGATTCTGGTGAGTGCTCAAAGAATGAACTAGCATTCTGAAAGGAATTAGGTCAGTAATACGACTGCAGATGTGAATGTCAGCAACAGGAGAGGGAACCGCGACATCCTCAAATGAAATCGCCATGTAGCAGACCTGGACCTTCACTGTAGTTTAATTAAAGAAATATGCAGTACTTATGTATGTTACTAATTGTTCACTTTTTCCTTAAAGAATTGACCAAATAAATTAGAATTGTAAGGAATAGTGTAAATGTAACTGTAATTACTGCAAAAAATCGAGTAAAACACTGTGAAGGTGATTCCTACAGTTCTAACAGACAAATTTTCTTTAAAGTCGGAACAAATATTTCCTCAACTCAATATCGAAAATTTGATACATTATCAGTACTTCCTCTTGAAGCAGTAACAGAAAGTAGAAAAGTGAAGTTGAAGCACTTAAACAACGTTCTGAAACAGCAAATCCTAAAATCTAATTAAAAACTTCTTCAAAATTGGAATTGTGTAGTAAATGTTGAACACGTTGCCTGCCCAACTGAGTATTCAAACCAACCAAATACGTCTCTTTTTTTTTTATTATTATTAATTCGTAAAAAGATACATGCGGCGTGAAGATACACTTCCTTGATCACTGTCACGTTCTCGATCCTAGATAAGCAACTTTTAACAAACTTAATCCTGTACAATTAAGAGGCATTTTTTGTTCTTCTAAAACATTTTAGTTCCATAAATAAACAAGTATTATAACTTTGATAGTTAAATTTGTAATGTAACTGGTTTTAGAAGCAGTTCAGATTTACTTTGTAATCTAGAGAGGGGAAATTGGCAAGATGTAGGAGGAATATTGTTTGGACTTTGTGAATGGTAGTACAATTAGTGATACCCCAACGGAGTTGCCTAAGGTTTTAGTATCAAGGACACAATATGGTTGTCGCCTGACTTAACTGAGAGTGTATGATCTGCAAGTTTCTTCCATTCCAGAACTGATCTACCACTTTCTTTAAGTTAAATTGGCACATAAGAGAATATAAGGCTGAAGTTAGAAAACACTGTCTAGTCTTTAATGAAATAAATATTAATAACTATCTTAAACAATTATATTCACTTCAACTCTCACTTCTCTGATTTACTTTATGTATGTATAAATTGGCAGATTGTTTTATGTATTGTGCACTCACGTTTGCGCTCTTAAAGTGAAAAAAAATTCACATTCTAGTTTAATTTTTACAACTAAATTGTGGTATAGTGATGAGTGTAGAACTACCAAAAACAATTTCAAAATTTGCTATAAAAGTTTAAAGAAAAGTGGACATTCGTAATACAATTATATTTTATTATCCGATAATAAGAAACAATACAAAATGTATCTGGAAGAAGTGAAAAAGAAATTTTATGACTGTATACTCAATTGTTTATCTGATGTTCCTAATTTCAAAACATTTCGGCACTCCGTTAAGCATTTCAATAAAAAAAACAAATAATCCAATTCCAGTACTACCGAACCACCTCCTATAAAAATTTTTATATGAACAAATTACTGTGAATAATGAATTATTTTATATTTCCGACCCAATTTTAGATGAGAACTTCTATCTCAGTGGCCTCTAACCCAACCAATTCTAGACGAACATCATGGTTCAGGTACATTACGTGGTCTGTGATAAATAGATTTAAAATGTCTAAGTAGAACGCATTTTAATCTATTACAATATAGTGGAGCCCATATGTCACGCTACAGATCATAGATTGTAATAATATTTTCCTTATTTCCAGATAATCCGATTCTGAATTTATTAAAATTTCTCTGACTTTACGTGAGGCTATTAGTGGTTTTGTAATAAAATTATCAGTTGTTTGTGAATAAAGTCCTGAAGCAGATATTACACTTGCAAAATTGCAAACAGTAACTGCTAATAATAAACTGAACAAAACACCAAGGTTCTTACGAAATTTTCGAAATAATGCCCCCAACTGGGAATATTACGTCTTTAACTTATTTAATGTTCTTTTGCGCACTGAAATAAAACTGGTTAAGTAGAGTGAAATCGTTATTCCATTTATATAAAGGATATAATAGCGCCAAAATATGGGCTCTGCTATACTGTAATAAATTAAAATGCGTTCCACTTAGACATTTTAAATCTATTTATCACTGCCCACGTAATGTACCCCAACCATGATGTTTGGCTAGAAGATGGGTTAGAGGTCACTGAAATATGTAGAAGTTCTAAACAAGAATGGTTAGGTGGTGGCGAAAAATTCAACTAATGATAGCAAACGTTTTAAAAGCTCTCACTTCCAATGAAAGTTGTCTTGTTAAATTTAACTGGTATAAACAGCTACAAGATAGATAGATAAGTTGACTCTATTGATGCACTTAATTTGCAACATATGATTGAAGAAGTACATTTCCATCAGGAATTTCATAATAGCGTTCTGAAATTTCGGAATAACCAATTTTCGCTAGATATTAACTCAGTTCTACACTGAAATTATGATCCAGATTATAGAAGATAAGTAGCCTAATGCCAGAAGAATGACTCTGAGAAAACTAATTGCCAAACAAAGAATTATAAGTCAAATGAGTTTATATCAGCCTACAACTTAAAGTGTAACTTCTTCCGGTCTTATAAATATTTTTCTGAGAAATACTGTTCTTCACTACAATATTTCTACTTCATTTCGTATATAAGGTTTTCTATATTATTTGTACTATTATCCTTAAACTTAACTCAATTAAACTTGACTCCATTTGTATGGGGGCTCCATCCCAAAAACTTTAATCTAATCTATTATAAATTTGACAAAAAGGAAAGATGCACAGTTTGTTACAAAAATGACAAGAGATAAACTTGGATGCCAACATGCAATAAAGAAAGGAAGGCCAGTTCCTCGAGAGTGCAAAGCTTCATGGAAAACTTCTGTTTGAGCTTCCTAGGATTTTGTATTTTGAAATTTGTTCTCTCTCTCTCTCTCACACACACACACATACATACCATTCGCTAACATTTTTACTTTCTCTTACTCCTCCTAGTTTGAGGAAATATTATTTTCTACTAGTGTCACAATATCTAGGAGTAAGCAAAGTAAACAGTTTAAGTAGTAGTAAACTTCATATTAATATAAATTAGAAAAAATGCCAGAATTGTAAATTTGAAGAAAATCGGTGTACAGGAAGTGCGACTTCACAGAATAGGTTTTTCAGTTTTTTGAATTTTGTGGAAAACGATAACCTATAATGGTTTCCTTTATTAGCTGAACAGATAAGAATCTATTAATTCTATCTGAAAGAACTGGTTTTTCGGTAGTTCTTCAGTAGTTGGTGGTGTTAAATTTCAAATATTATACATTTGTTTCAATGTTATTGTTGTTCTCTTCTGGATAACAATGTATCACTTTTACTACCTGCCTAGGTAGGAACTTGTTCCCCATCACATCTAATTTAGGTTAGAGCGAATGAGTAAAATCTGAAATTTAAAGAAAATTTGTTGTTATACATAACTTATAATGCCAGCAGTAAGAGAAAGTCGTGTTGGTTCTTATACCCCCCCCCCATTTTTGTCTTAAATATTGAAACATGTTAACAAATTAAACAAGCAAATGTTGGTTGGTTGGGATCAAATTGGGGCCAAAATAATTTATATGGATATGTTATAAAATACTAGAAACGGCAAATCCTAGAACATTCTTACTTAAAATGGAGCGCACTATTTGTTTGCAAATTTGAAAACTAGATTTCTCTTCATGAAAACTGCTACCAAATTCAATATGACTGGATTAGGATTAATTATGCACGATACATTCACTTTGGTTTAATGAAGAAAATGTTACTATTATTAGATATAATAATCTAATTATCTTTTTATCAAAGATGTTCAAATTGACAGCCATCATTGTTTTACTCGCCTTCGCTTTTCAACGCCATTCACTTCCTGTAGCTGCAGTGATGATCCTAAAGGTCACAGAAAATGTATCCTGTAATTGTACAACTAGTAAGTCATATAAAGTAACCCCTAAGGAAATAATCCATTGGGATAAATCAGACTATCGTGCAGTGCATGCCAAAAAAATGTACCACTGTTATCGAGCTACCTCACAGTAAATTGACGATTTAAATATTGAGTTACATTTTGTGAAATGTGAGCAGAACAACAATGCAGAACATGCGATGGCGAACATGTAGTGGTGAACACTCTAAACGAACAGCAGTGTGTTTCTCAAAAAACTGAGAAGGAAATCAACAGTTAAATTGTTTTCAAAAAAGTAAGACCCAGTAAGGCGATTTCTAATCCTGGCTACCTCAAACATCAAGAGAAAATGAAGAGTAGGTCAAATAAAGTCACACCATTGGGCTCATCAGTTCCACTACGCCTATGTTCTAAAATTCCATCTATTTATAACACCGTTACTTGTGAATTTGGATCATCAGTTCATTGAATATCAAATAAAATATCTGCGATTTCGGCACTCAAAATATCCATATTTGCTATGAAATCTAACAATGGACAAAATCACCTTCTCTTAAGCCTTGTACGACATGCAGTCTGTAACTTTTAAAAATTTTAAGTTTTTAATACACGCTGAATTGTGTCTCTTAAATATCCTATTGTTCTCGATGCGATAAGATTTACGGGAAAATGAAATATGTAATTCCGTATCCCACCCTTCTTGAATTGTGAATAATATTTTGAAGACATGCTGTGGCAAGAAATTTACGTTCCAAACATTGAGGTCTGAACATTGAGCAAAGTGGATTTACTCGATATGGATACGAACGCGCAGCCAGACGTGTCACTCTACAAAGGTGCCATACATATCGACTTTTTCTTGTATGCTAAATCTAGGCATCGTATTTCTCTTTAAGAAATAATGTGATTCTTATTATAACAATAATATTAAAAAAAAAAACGATAAAAAGAAAAATTCGAAAGTAGAAATATCACACAACAACCTAAGCGTTCAAAAATCAAGTGACTATTAAATAAGAGTAAGGAACAATGAAACGGGACAATTAACTACAAAAAATAGCAAATAAAATATGTAGAAGCATAAGTACAAAAGGTGAAGTAAATATGGACTTTTATCTGAATTTGAATATGTACCTAAGGTTGGAGATATTGTACAATCATTCATTTACTTAATTAAATTTCTTATTATTTCACTTGTAACAATAAGATTGTTGACAAAATAATGGGCAAATAACAGTGTGTGAGAGAGAAAGAAAATTTGTTTAAACCATTTGAATGCAGCATTCATGATAATCCAATCACATTGAATTTGATATCATTTTTCACGAAAAATCTGGTTTTCAAATTTGCCAAAAAAAAATTCTAACTTTCACTTGAAATAGGAATTTTAATTTGAGATCCGCCATTTTGGCGAACTTAAACAAAATTTTTATGACATATTTGAAAATTTCAGTCAAAATTAGGGAGAGATAAGAAAAATTCCTTTTTCCATAAGAAGGGGAAAAAGCGTCTAATGGTTTTCCGGATCAGGACAAGGTAAAACTTTGGCAGGATGGTCGTGGGATGGTGTAGACTTAGATCTTGTCACCCGCCAGCCAACAGTGCGACAAGGAAGAGAAAATTAAGCCCAGCCAAAGTTTTGCATGTTTTACCTACAGCAAAAACATGGTGATCAAGAAGGCAGTCAAGATGGCGGAGGAAAGAGCCACACCACTTTTCTACCAAGGTTAATTCATACCAAGGATCGTTGGAGCCATTTTTCTAAAAAATCGCAAAAGCGTGAAAAAAAACCATTCAGCAAAGTGGCACTTCCGGATGAGGGATTTTGACAAATAACTTACTGTCGGATCCCATGGTGAAACCTAAATGGAATAACAATTTTGCACTTTCTACGATTTTTCATTTTTGAGCTATGCTGTTCACATAATATATACACACACACCATTTTCTACAAAGACTCAGTGGATCCTAAAACGTGTATTTCCAGTGAAAACTCGATATCGAAAATTTGACACGATTACAATACTTCCTCTAACTAAAAGAAAGTAAAATTGACAAATTTTCTTAAAAGCTGTAATTTTTGCACAGTACATATAATTGCGATGGAGGTACATGTTGGTTAGCAGTCATGGCAGGTCGCTGTTGAACGTATCTGCACTGTAAGCCAGAAGAAAGCGCCTACAATAACATTTTAAATTAAAGTAACACATTTCCCAGAACACCTTAAAATTATTCTTCCCGGAGAAATGTTTGAAATAAAAGTGGCAGGTACAACATGTCTGTGCAGTCAGCACTGCAAACGTAAACAAAAGCGTGGCAATCGTTTTAGAAAAATACAAAAAATATACTCTTCCTTCCGATAGTCGTGCTTTCGGTTAACTGATTTTCTCAAATTTGAAAATGTAGCAATTCATTTAGTGTACCTTAATATATTATTTAGGTAGAAGCATATATTGTACTGAAATGGCACTTTAGAGGGAACCTTAACGTTTCTGCACGCACAGAATCCCCCCAAAAAATCAATTTTCCTAGAAAAATATTTCATATAAATGATAGGCATTTTTTGTGTAGATAGTGTATTATGTTTAAACAAAATTATTGTAGCCATTTAAGAAAATCGCACTTCCGGTTGGTGGATTCCAATTGACAGAAATCGCCGTGACAGATACCAAGATACAGATCACATTTAAATGCATAATTAAAAAACAAAATTAAATAACATAACGAGCCCTGAACGGAATATCAAAGTTAAAATGCCTTTCACTTATTGCGATTTTTCGTTTTCGAAATATTTTGTATACAACACACACATACATTCATACATATATATGCATGCATACATATACACATAAGTATACAAGTATATGGGTGAAATGTCGGTTCATAATTCTATTCATACTCAGGGAACTCAAAACAAATATTTCAGATGGAAAATTAATTTTGAAAATTGCCTGGATCGCGGTACATGCTCTACCAGCGGTGAAGAATTACAGCTTCACAGTACACTTACAAATACATAATTCTTCTTCTTGTTAGTCATTCTCCTTGTACCGGGTTGCAGAGTGGAGACCTTACACAGCTTCACTCAGAGTGTATCAACTCTATTTGCTTTGTACAAGTCTATGTTATTACACTCTTTGACAAAAACATCCTGATGATGGGTGAACGCCCGAAACCGATGACCACAAAAAGAAGCAGGCTATCATGGAAAATATCTCTGATGATCATACCGGGCAGTTAGCAATCCAAATTTAAACAAAATCGTTGCAGCCGTTTCCAATAAAAATACCAAAACCCGAAGAACCTATTTTGCAAATTTTGTAAACTTAAGTATAATATAACAACACTTTTCACTGAAACATAACTTCCGAGCTTGCTACAACTCCTATAAAATTAACTTCCTCGGTACAAAGAAAGGCGCAGGTGCGTTTACCAACTTTAATAAACTCCGTTGGGGTCTTAAATCGACAAAATCGCAGAAAATTAAATAAGTTCAATAAAGACGAATTTCCCGTTGGCACATTTTCTTCAAACCTGTAATCTTGCAACTTTTAAAATAATATAAATGTTAGAATCGTATAAAATACACTGAAATGTCTCGAAAAATGGAAACATTAAAGAAGTTTACTGTCACTAATCCTCAATAGAATAAGCACTTTAAAGGAATGCCTCACGTCATGCTTCCCTAGAACCCCTAAAATTAATTTTCCCTATTTCATATACAACTGATAAGACTTTATATATTTTCTTTCATTTTTAGCTTATACCTTATAAAACTAAACTACTGTGCAAAAATATTGCATCACTATTAATAAAATTAAATTACATCAAGATAAAATTATTATTTGTATATTTATGTTTTCTAGTACTTGGTTTCATTGTACAGAACCATAAAACTTAGGTCCAAAGGTTAAAAGTATTGAAGATTGCTTTATCCTAATCCTTGAACAAAAACAACATTATCACTCCTAAATAAGCCCAGTATGCAACTTACCTTTGTTACGTTTAAACTTGCGCTTCTAATTTTTTTGTCCAATTTTTTTTCCTCTGATTTAATTAAAATGCTTTTTTTTTTTAACAATGAACCGCGAAACCCACTTAATTGAGAATGACTGTGTCAGAATTGTGACATTATCGGAAACTGGAATGAGTCAGCGTGGAATTGCACAGCGGCTTGTAATAAATCAATCCACAAGTCTCTAGTGTTCTCCGTCGATACAGAGAGACTGGAAGCTTCAGTAGAAAACCCGGACAAGGCAGGCCAAGGAGTACTACAGCTCGAGATTTATTCGGCTAGCGGTCCTGAGAGATTGTACTCTCGCAGGAAATCAGCTACGTGGACTAATTGACGAATTTAGAAATGCTTAAATTTCGAGTTCGACAGTGAGAAGACGTCTTAGGAAACACGACTTATCGTCCAGAAGACCTGCTACAAGCCCTCTTCTTACCACAGCGCATAAAATTTCCAGGCTGGCGTTTCCTCGACAACATGTGGAACGGACAGAAGATCACTGGAGGCGAGTTTCTCTTTGGCAACGAGTCCAGATTTGCTCTGCACTCGCTAGACGGAAGAGAAAGAGTGTGCAGAAGGAGAGAAGAGAGGTACACAGCTTGTACTATGTCATACAGATTAAGTTTTGGAGGAGGCTCAATAATGGTCTGGGGTGGAATTAACATGGAGGCCCGGACGGAACTTCATAGGATACCTGGAGGTGCTCTGACTGCTCACACGTATGTGACAGAGATTATAGACGATCATGTAGTCTCTTTTGCTCCATTTGTCGGGGAAAATTTCTTTTTTTTACAAGATAATGCAAGACCTCACACAGCCAGTATTGTCCGACAATACTTATAGGAGGTTGGCATCCCATTGTTGGAGATCCCACCGAGAAGCCCAGATCTGAATCCCGTTGAGCATGTCTGGGACGTGATAGGAAGATGACTGAGAGGTCAATAAAACCTCTCAAACACTCTGGATGAGCTCAGAATTGCAGCCAGAGAGGAGTGGGAGAATATTGACCAACGTATCATAGTAAACATGATTTCTTCTATGCCTAAGAGACTCCACCAGATCATCCGTTCAAGAGGAGGGGTTACAAGATATCGTTAAAAGAATATCAATTTCGTTTGTGTTTTATAATTTTTTATTTTCAATTTTTTTGGTATCAATAAAGAGGTAATTTTGTTATTTTAGTTCTTATTTTTCCCTTCCAAACACCTTTTAGTAAATTCAATTTATTTCACATATACTTCTTAGTAGTCTAATCAAATATAAAAGCAAAAAAGAGAGCAAGGGATTAATTTTTATTGAAAAATTTGAAAATATCGGAGTGATGCAATATTTTTGCACAGCAGTTTATACATAGGCTGGGGTTATTCAAAGTTTGAAAAAAGAGCCGTTTTGGAGAAATCGCAAAAATCTGATAAATCCATTCAGTGAAATACTTCCGACTGACTGATTGTGATCAAAATCTTCTTATCGAGTACTCTGACCGCACCTAAACAAATATTCAGTTTTAACTTTCTGTGGGTTCATGCACACTCAAAACCACAAACATATATAAATAAATTATAAAAAACTCTCTGTGATTATCTATTTTTGAGTATGCTGGCCAACAAAACGTATATATATATATATATATATATATATATATAATATATATACATATATATATAACACGTGCGCCACACACCACTTACTTAATGGTTATCGTCTATTTACTTTTTTTTTTTTTTTTTTTTTTTGGCAACAGTCTATTTTAATTTTGATTATTTACAATTTGTTATTAGACGTTAGTTATAAAATTGTATATAACTATGAAGGAACATGCGGCAGTAATTTCGCTGCTGTTACGGTTACCTTCACCAGAAAAATACAATCAGACAGACTCAGACCAATTCCTACAAAAACCTTTTTCGTCCTCATAAAACATGGATTTTCGGTGAAAACTCAGTTTCGAAAATCTGACGCGATTGCAATCGAGACGGCAATGAAAAAAAACAGTAACAAAAAATCCTGACATCAAAACAAATTAATAATAAATTAAATCGAGAGTATTAAAAAGAACTATGGCCGATGAAGCGAAAATAATTAATGTGAAAATAAAATAAATAATTGTAATTGACAAACTTTATAGTTAGTATAACAAATTTCATGAAATTCATCCGTGTTTTAAGGAGAAAATCACAAAAACTGAAAAAACTGTTCAATAAAACATAGCCGTTTTACTAATTTTCTTGAAACACGGAATTTCAACAAAATATTTAATTCTAATTAATATTATTTAAATGACAGAATTGTATAGAAAACTAAAATAGCACTTTAGAGGACAACCTAATCCCAACCGTCCTCCAAAAGTGCCCTTAAGTGAATTTTCCCAGGGAAATGTTTTAAGTAAAAGTTGTAGATCTTAGTAGTAGATAGTGGATATACTAGTTTGAAGAAAATTGTTGGAGCCATTTTTGAGAAAATCGCAAAAAATTGAAAATATACAGTAAAGTGGTACTTCCAGTTGAGGAATTTGACAGATAACCTACTGTCGGATCCCATGGTGATACCTAAACGGAATATCAAGTTTGAACTTTCTACGAATTTTCGTTTTCGAGATATGCTGTTCACTTAGATGCATACATATATACATACATACACAGACACATGCATACACCCATACTCACCCACAGACTATTTTGTAAAAACCACTTTTTTGGATTCAGGTGACCTCAAAACGTATATTTTCGGTGAAAACTCGATACCGAAAATTTGACGCAATACTCCTCTTACTAGGATTAAGAGAAATTAAAAACGGGATCACCCCAAAATGATATTTTGCTTTAATCTAGGGATATTCAGTGGCTGTCTTGTCTGGCTGGCGATGATGGTGCGTTGCGAACCATGCCAACCGTTGCTATAGAGATTTTGTTGGGGAATCCTCTGCTTTTTGTGAAGGAGAAGAATTAGAAATAAAAATTGTTATAGAATTACTAAAAAGGAAAAAAATCCATTTAAGGAGGATTTTTGGCAAAGAAAAAAAAAAGCGATATGACCATTCTACCACTGGTGCAAACAGTAAAATGGGTGATATGCTTTTAAATCCCTTATATCTGTTTTCAATCTGACAAGACGTTAAAGACTTTTTTTCTTTCTTTTTATTAAATTTCGAAATATTAAATTTTCTTTTTTTTTCTTTCTCTAACATCGATGGCCATTGGCACCCGTAGCCTTCTCAGATGCACTGCCGGCATCCGGGCAGTGTTCTCTCGTTATAGACAACACTGTCCATCACCGGGCAGTGAGCTGTAGATGCTACTAGGGAGCAAAGTTCTAAAGGAAGCACAGTTGGATTCGAACCCGGGACCTCCTCGAGTAAGTCTAGTGCCATTAAAGACTTGTTTTTGATCATTCTTACAGTGTTAGTACCTTCTAGGGAAGACTGATTAATGCTGAGTCCGTTTGGCTAATATCTGATACTTACTGATTGCTATGCAGAATGGACATAAGTTTATTTTGCGATCTATTTTAAAACATGAGATCACATGAACAGGATGGTGAATGGATATCTCCTGGAGAATGGATCCTGTTTTTCCAGGTTAAAGTTTTGTTATTCTGTGTTGTATTTCGGATAAGCGGGTCTACACATTTTATTTAAGGTTTTTGTATCTGCTCGGATAGAAAACTGAGTTACAGGCACAAAGTTCTTGTGGCTTAGCTCACATTGGTAGCAGAATGTTCTGGTAGAGATTAAAGACTGGACAGCTTCTTTCTCTTAGAATTTTGTTTAGTTGCGGTACCAGATCGTATGGGGAATGAAATCTATCTAAGATAGGTTTGCCAAATTAGGCGCTTCTCTCCCCATTCCAAGCATGCTGTTGGCATATCTTCGGGCACAAGTCTTTCGAGCTTCTAGACATGGACAGCTTTACAGGATTCAGCCTTTTGGAAGAGCTCGGTGGACTGCCTTGTCTAAGATGCTGGCCAAGGATTCAAACGGGATAGTGTGATGTTATTGAGTCTTGCAATGACTTCTCTTAAGCACCAGGCTGATTCCCTTACTAGGCATTGTGGTTTGAGAAGACACCCCTGCGTAACTCATGCCAAAATCCTTTTGCTGAGTTTTAGGAAGAAATACCCATCCATCTTAACAATCGTGACAGATTGCTGGGTTGTGAGGGATTAGGGTGAGCACTTTGGTCGGAACAGGATATCTGCGGAAGAGCTTAGGTACTTCTCTCAAGATTATTGTCCGACTTGTTCTGACAGCCTTGAATCTTAGGTGGGTTAGGTCCAGGATATGGACTTTTCTTTCATATTTGGCTTGTTGTTTTTCTTTCAGGAAGCCTAATGGGCCGATAAAGGCTTTGGATAGCGTAGAGTTTGATCCCCCTCACAGATAAATAACATCTACTAATGGAGGGAAGGAATTAGCTCAAATTAGGATTAGACTGGTACGCGGAGGTCCCGGTACGAGTCAAGGCAGTGCCTTAGATTTTCACTTCGTACGAGCCTCTACAGTTCACTATCCGGTGATGGACGAGGCAACTGGCCAGAGGGCGGCAGCGTACTGAGAAGGCTCCCAGCGCCAGAGTCCTTGACACGCCTTCAAATAACAATAAATAAATAAATAACTACTTGAGCCTAATTTATGACTTCAATTTTCAAATTATGCACAAAATATAAAAGTCGCATACATTTAGAAACAAAAGTTTGTAACAGGCTAACTTAACATCACCTATAAGCTAAATGAATTGGAGGCTAATATGTTGATTGTAATATTCCTCCTCGTTGAAACAACGGAGTATGTTTGCCTTTTGAAGACTGGGTTCACCTCTCTTAATCAGCCGACGTCCAACAATAATCAACAGCGTGCATGCTCCCACTGTCTTGTGTTTGTGAAGCCTGCGGGATTGATTGATTACAAATTTCACTTGTAATAATACAATAAAAGCAAATATATTTTTAAGTCTTATTTAATTTACTTAACGAGAAGAACTTTCACACAATATGTAGAACATATTCAATTCCAATCGTTGAATTACTATTATAATTCTTCTCCTTTCAGAAACAAAGGACGTACCAAACCACAAGACGTTGGGACCATTTCCTCTGATGATTTGACCAAAATAAAAGGAAAAAATTGTAAGTTGGAAATCAACTTTGGCCTCGGGGTAAACGTCTCAAAAAAACAGAATCTTCAATACTTATTTATACATCTGGTATTTTATCCAGCATTGCGGATCCATCCACATATTCAACTTATTTATACAATTATTCTGACATCACAACGAAAAAAGAAATGCTGAAACAAACCATTACATTAAAACTAAGAATATTTCAATTACCCCTTTCTTTAAATCTCGCAATCAAGAAGAATAAGAAGTCTTCGTCAGCTGTATGTCACAATTCTCTCACACTTATAATCCATTTTATTGTCAAGCGTTTTCTTACATAAGAAGAAAAAGAGACTGAATAAAAAACAAAATTATTTAAATAAAAAGAAACAAAGGTCCAAGGCAGGAAAATAAAATCTTAAAATACTTTGTTGACGAGTATTTAAAAGTGAACCTCAGTTTATTACCTACTTTTATAAAATAAATAAAAAGAAATATTAGTTTTTGTGGTTACTTCAAGGTACAGTACATGAAAATCTACTCAGACAAGATATTTTTTTGAACAGGTTCTATTTACAAGTGCAGCGCGTAGATATTTCCGATATCCTTTTTTAAGATATTATTTTAATATTTATAATTCAGATTATGTTATAACATAGCATGGCATATAATATAGATTGTGTAATAATTTTAAAATCGGGAAGGGAATAATAAAGGATAAATTAATGTGAAATAGAGTTGTATTCCCGTCCAAAGCAACACATTTTGTTCAGCAATAAGAAAAATATTTAAATATAACTGCAGTATTTATTAACTTGGCAATGTAAATAGAAAGCACAGTTAAAACGCACATTCGAGTTCAATGTGCTAAAGATGAAGACATGCATTCCAACCGCTATTGTCACAGAATTTGCTCCATAATTTCTAATCAATGAAACAGCAAAGGATCGCAAGAATTTTAAGCATCTTTATATCGTTTGAAGATTTTGAACACACTGGATTTTCCAAACCTTAAAAAATGCTGAAAGCTAATGTCTGGCCTCAAGTATTCTTGATGCTCATGCTCTTCAAAGACTGGAAGTTTTTAAAACGTATATGATCTTTATAAGAACAGAGTTACAAAACCAGCTATCAGAATACGAATTTTGGTCATTACTAAATTTGAAAAATATTTTTACATAAAGAAATTAATAAAACTAATTTGAATGGAATAAATAGAAAATTGTAAGAAAAATGAAAAGATACTTTCTCATATTACATTAAATGGTCAAAAAAAAAAAGAATTATAATACAAGTGGGAAATGTTGAAACACTACCACCTATCTTGCCCTTTGGTAATAAAAAAACAAAAAATAAATTAATAGTTAAAATTATGACAACTTTACAAAAAAAATCATAAAAAGGAATATTAAGAGAAAAATATTTTATTTATTTACGCATTAAATAAACAAATAAAAAAAGAATGACCTTGGTGGAAAATCAATTATGTTACAAAAACGATAAAAAATAATCGATTCATATCTAAATTCTAGGCTAAAAATAATTTCTGGTAAGAACACAGAATGTATTAGATTTAAAATAAATAGATGAACAAATAAATAATAATGAGTAACAAAATTAGTAACAAAATAAATAAAAGTAATCATGAGTTAATTTTGTTGTTGTTCTATTCCACCAAACTCATCAAAAAATTGAATAAACATTTATAAAATTAAGTAAAATAAACTGTAACAGGGCTGGTAATAAAGTTGGTGAGCTTTGGAGATTGATGCCATCAGCCTTGCACAATGATCTTTGGGGGAGGGATCTGTAAACTAAATACAAGTCAAAAACACAGTGCCTCGAGTAACATGGGCTCTCTAACATCAATTTACTCGACAAAACGATTAAATAATCCAAATGTAAATAAAAGCCGTTTTACAGAAACTCATGAAGCTGAAAATTAAAATCGAGCGTGAAACACTCACAATAATTTCTCTGACTGCAACTTTTACAATTCTAGGTGATCATTTTTTTCACACCTGGAATTTTTAAGAAAAGTTGGGTTGCCCTCAATATTATTAGTTTGAAGACATGGTTCTTCCAAAATCTCCTTAGAAAAATTTTTCAAAAAATTTAATGGATCTTATTAGTTAAATATTGGACTGGCATTTAATAGGACAGCTTAATGATTCAATTTAGTCACAACCCACCAATAATCAAGTTTCATAAAAAATATTTCAATAAAATGATAAGCCTATATATTGTAGTATACATGCGCAGTTAAAGGAAAATCGTTTCCCGACGACAGATTTCAAGCGAAACCTCATGAAGGATACCATGGTTGTAGTTAAACGGAATATCAACTTTGAGCTTCTGCGATTTTTTGTTTTTGTGATATTTTGTACACACAAACAAATTTTTTTTTAAATTTAAGGCGCGTCACCATCTATGGTCTTTGGCGCCCGAAGCCTTCTCCTCAGTGCACTGCCGGCCTCCGGACAGTATTCTCTCGTTATAGATAGCACTGTCCATCACCGGACAGTGAGCTGTAGAGGCTCCTAGGAAGAAAAAATCTAAGGGTAGCACATCTGGACTCGAACCCGGGTCCTCCGCGTGGGAGTCTAGTACGCTAACCACTTAGCTAATCCCTTTCCTCCACACAAACAAATATATATATCTAATACCAATACCAATTTCTAAAAATCATTTAATCGAGTTCAGGGAACCTCCAAACATATATTTCTGGAAAAAACTCAATTTCGAAAATCTGATACGCAAAAGTAAAAAAAAAAGTAAAAAATTGCTGTATTACTAAACTGACTATAATGCAACTACAGGTATAGCCCGTTGATAACTAAATGAGTGTAAATTTGAACTTCCAAACTGCTTTTCATTTTTTTATTTTTACTTTCTCTTTTTTTAAATGATATTCGCAGATAGATTTTCGCGCCATAGAAATAAAAATGGCTTACGAGAAAACGACTTCTTCCTCCGTAATAATATATTGAGGAATTTTTTGTTAATCGTAAGCCACTACAGAACAGAATTAACCCCATTTCCTTCCTGAAAGACCAGTAAAAAATACTTCATTAAACCACTATAAGTAATTAGGGACATCTGTAACACTGCTGCTGTAGTCTGGGTAGTTACCAGGCAAAAGAGAAAAACATATCCTCCCTAGAACCTTTTAAGATTCTGAAATTTCTCAGAGACCTTAACTTGGAAGGGCTGCTATAGATGTGCAGCTTCACCTATGGCATCAGAGGGATAGATAGCACCATAGACAGTAGAGGTCGCAGTGCCACTGAACCTCGAAAAAAAAACGCTCCTGCCATATAAAGGACAAGTGGAATTATTTTTGATGCCTATTTTAAATAAAGTGCTTACAGATAGTCATACTTGGTAATTTTGAGGAATTGTGTATTCATGTATGGCGCAAAAGATTGTGAAGCCATTACATCCAGTGATAATTCACTTACAAACTCAACAGCCAATGAAACTGCCCTTCAATTATAAAGTATTCTATCTAGAAATCTTAAATATGTAGAGGTTGGGTTAGGCGAACATTCAATGACCTCTGAATTAACATTCAAATGATAATGTTAAAATGATCAAATAGGGCCGACCTATAAACAGAAAATAGTCCGCTGTGAAACACTGACACGATTTTTTCTTATGGTAACTGTTACAATTCTAATAAACAAATTTTCACAGGTAAAACCTCAAAATAAAAGACAAAATTTTCTTTAAACTTTCTGTGTTTATAAAAGTGCTGAGGATAATACTTGTTTGCTTGTCAGCACAATCTGTCTCAAACCCCTAGCAAAGCTTTTAAGGGACATTTTAAATTTTACCTGGTTCCCAAAAAGCTTCTAACATCAATTTTTGCGGCAAAATATATATATGTATGCAGTTACCAATCCAAGCATCAAGAAAAACATTGTCGTTTCCGAGAAAATTCCCCCAAACTTATAAACCATTTATGCAACAAATTCGCACTTGCGGCAAACCGATTTGCTTCAAATTTATAATTTTAGCAAGACTTTTAATGCAGTTTAAAAATGTATAAGTGACAGAACCATATATTGTACTGAGTGTATTTTAGAGAACTGCTTGATGTTGCTGCTCCCCAACAACTCCCCAGAATCAATTATCCTAAGAAAATGTTTCAAATAAAAAGGACAGATATTTATATGAATCGCTAGACTAGAAATTTTAAAAAAAATCGTTCGAACCATTTTCGAAGAATATTGCGGAAAACTAAAAAAAAAAATCAGTAAAGTCGCTCTTCCAGTTGATGGATTTTGACGAAAACCTTAGTACCTAAACGAAATATAAAGTTAGAGCTTTCTGCGATTTTTCATTTTTGATATATTTTGTTCACACATACAATTTTCTTTCTCTTAAAGTTGATAAAAGGAAGTGTTACTGGGACTGAAATGAGTTTTCAACAAAAGTACACTGAGTATGAAAAAAGTGTTTTAGTGTCTGTGTATGTATGTGGAGTGTGTGTATGTGTGCCTCAAAATATCTCAAAAACGAAAAATCGCAGGAAGCTCAAACTTGATCTGTCCGTTTATTATCGCACTCGGGGCCTGAAAGCCTGTATTTCCGATGAAAACTCCATTCTAAAATTTGACACGATCGCAATACTTCCTCTGTAACAGCAGTAAGAGAAAGTAAAAATAGCACATTATATGAAAGGCGTTCTTTTTGGAAATAAATGATGAACAAATCATCAGGACTTTAATTTCTCAGAATTATAGCCTTCAGTTAAGTTTAAATAAGTCCAATTAATCAGTATACATATAGTAACACATAAATATATTAAGATAATAATAATAAACAAACTGAGAACCAGAAAGAGGTACCTGAAAAAAGAATAAGGTAATAAAGACAAATTCTCTTTATACATCAGTGAGAGGACTTCTTCAAGAAATTGATTACAACCAAGAGTACTGGACAAGGCTTGGTCTCTCAGCCCAACAATCAACTAAATTCCAGCCCATTTATTTAACCCAAAGCCATTTTTTTTTTTTTACAAACAAAATATATAAATAAGAATAAGAAATAAGATAAAATAATTTAGGTAAATACTAATTAAATAATAAAAAAATAGAAGGGATTACAGACCACTGTCGTACAAACTGTTGCAACATTGGAGCAACGTCATGGGGGCACACATATCCAAGCCGGCCAATTGTAATTGCTACATACACAAGAAACAAAAAAACCAAACCAGATCACAAACACAAAAGTACAACACAACATAACAAAATTAAAAATTATAATTTTTTTTTATTACATCAATACATATAAAAAATATAAAAATATGTAGAAAAAATTTTCCTGGTTAGCTATGACAATGAAAAAACTGCTTTCTTCAAATTGTTCAATTACAAAGTATAAGTAATAAAATATATACTACAAAATAAAAATAATTAAAAGCATTCTTTATTTAAATAAAAATAATAAAATTATAACAAATCAAATAAAATCAAACAAAAATTACTACAAATAATATACATAAAATTATATGTAAAATGTGTGAAAAATTACCCATACTAGGATTTTGAGAGAGTTTAGCGTACAAGCCAATTTTCTTAACCACAGATATTTGGTAACGCTTTATAAATATTGGTGGACAGTAAGTTGTGCCATCAGGATATTACCAAACTTTGGGGCAAAAAGGATTTACGCAAATAAATTCACTGTCATAAGCAATTCTATCCTATATTTTTGTTACTCATTTTTACTCAAAAATGTATGAAAGATACTGTGAAACTTAATTATCAATTTTATTAAAATGGATAATATTAGAGAACTCAAGTCTTCGGTGTTAACAACGGTTGTAAATTTTCATAAATAGCTTATATCCTCGCAAACTCGAAAAAACGAAACCCTGTTCCAATATGGGCAAAAATTTGGATATTAGTAAAACAGCTTTTTTAAAACTCATTTATTCTCATAGTTATGAAATTGAAGAAACTTACTGTTAAGTCAAACCTAATGCACTTATAACATGAAATCTGTTGTGAACATTTCACATGTACTGAGTTTCTCACAATTCTTCTAACTTGGACTTTATACTAACTTTCAGTATTATTTACACTAACATTCAGAAATTAGATGTGTTGGAAGATTATCTGCCTAAGGGCAAATTTGAAGCTGAATTATCATGATACCTTAGAAATCGCACATTTGTAGTTTTTCCAAAAGGTTTTTTGACCCTGTTAGCATTTAATTTGAAACACATCATTTGGAAGTTCTTAAAATATCTTAACGGCTTTTTTGAATTTCTAAAATATCAGAAATGAATAGTGACAGATCTCCAAACATTAGTTACTCAAAACTGTATGTATGCAAGGTATTTTTCATTTTGTATTGATAAGCATTAGTGGGTGAAGAAGTTGATGTCCTGCTCAGTAATTAGCTGTGAAGATATTTTCAAGTGAAAAAGATACTCAGAATTTAGAACTAAAATACCTTTGATATTTTCGATATTTTCAATATTACTTAAAAAATTAGGATTTGGATAAAACTTAAACAGTAACGCTAGGGGATCCAGAAGGAGAAGGAGTAATAGAAGACGGGTTACCGGCACAAAATGGGTTGTCTGCAGAATGGATAGATTCGGAGCAGGCATTGTTTTTCAGAAACAAGAGATGACAGCATATTAAGTTGATTACTGATATGTGTTAGCAGGATCACATATTCGATGGTGCTCCATCCTCTCTTCAACAGATTCTAATAATAACAGAGTCAACCACACTCAAAATTTTGTGCAACTCGGAGACAGAAATATTCACATATAAATACTTAAAAAAAAAGGAGCGTCATCTAAAGAGATGAGCAGAATCGGTGCAATGCCTGCATAGAACACACCTAACGCAATATATGTGAGTATCCAAGGCACAACGCAAGAATTGTTTGTAGATTTTATTCGAGAGCATAATTGTTTCTCCCCTTTGTAATTTCTCCATTATTATTATTATTTTAATGCGCGTCAACATCCACGGTTATTGGCGCCCGAATCCTTCTCATTGCTCTGCCCTTTCCGGGCTAGAGACAATACTTTCCATCACCGGACAGTGATTTGAGTTGTAGAAACTCCTAATAAGAAAAAAATCTAAGGGTAGCACTGGACTCGAACCGAACCTCCGAGTGAGAGATAGTCCACTGAGCATTACTGAGTCCCTTCCCTTATTATAATATTCATTTTTATCTTTAATTTGTGTTATCTTTTTTAAATAAAAATTATAGGAATCGATAACTTTTTTTTTAAGGCACTTAACTGCTACGGTCGGTCGTTATGCCTTAAGCGGGGTGGTTAACTATCAACTACTTTATTACTACATAAACTATATAAAACAATATTATTATTATTACAATTATTTTTATTACCATTAATTACTGATTTTTCATTCATGTTGGAGATATCTGAGATAAAAAATTGAACTAGGCTAGACCTCGTACACTCCCCGCCTTAAGTTTTCCAAGCGTCCCCCCTGGGTTACATAGAACCGGAAAAACTAAATTCCTCTACTGTATACAATCCGCTGATAAAGAACTTATCGACAAGATGTGGTAGAGATACCAACTTATTTATCTTCAAATTTAAACATAAAGATTTATACTGTAATGATGTCAGGTAAGTAGTGTCATGTCAGTTTTAATAAAAAAAAATACAGTTGAAACTAAATTTAATTGTTCTTTTTGTAACGATGGTTTTATTCTTAATCTGTCCTACTTTTTACTTTTCTACCCTTTGTTAATAAATATTAGATTGCAATACATATCAAAACTTATCAATTCTTTTGTTGAAAATTTAAATATCTTAGACAATATTATATTTATTGTTGTGGTGGTTGGTTCCGCAGTTAAATATTATATTTAACCTCACGATCATAATTTAATTTATAATGTTTAGCACTAGAAGGTATTTCTTGTTCCATGTTTCACTAATAGTTGCAATTTATGTTACTTTACAAATCCTCTTTGTTTACTTCTGAAATGTTAGTTACGAAATAAATTAAATTTAATTTTTTACCAAGGATTTCATTATTTGTTATCTTTCTGTAAAAGTGTTATGAATTGTCTTGTAACATTATATTAGAGATAGACAAATTGCTAAGTGCTGTATGTAAATAGCAATAAATAAATAAAACTACTAGTTGTTAGAAGTGAGCATTACAATGAATTGCAACTTCAGAGCAAATCTAACGACGCAACTTCCCAGAAACGCGACAAAATGTTACCGTTAACCTTTCAAAGCTTTATGCTTGAGTTAGTATACCAAGTTAAAAGAAAATCGTGGTATCCTCTTCGAGAAAATCTCCAAAAATTCAAAGAACTCAGTAATGTGCATTTCCCTTTAACCTATTTTTTCAAACTTAAAAAAAATTGGTGTGAATACTCACACTACTTACTCTTACTACAACTTTCACAGTTCTGATGAAAACATTTTCTTAAAAGAGGAATTTTTAATAAACGATAGGTTCCCATAACTTCTCCAGATAACCCGGGTCTGGATTTTTGTTCTAGAACCCATTTGTTGTTGTTTTTCTTTTAGGTAAGCTATTGGACCCAGAGGGGCTTTGATAGCGTAGGGCTTAAATACTCCCTACAGACGAATAAAAATCATAATGAGGCCATAAGGCCGCGAGGCTTTTCTCTTTGACTGGCTTAGAGCCTAGAATTAAATAAATAATTGATAATAATAACAATAATAATAATAGCTATACAAGACCAGGTGGTAGCTACAAGGTCCTACCAAAAACACGTACTCAGATAGAAAAAGTATAGAATATGCAACACTACTGGCGAAAGTATCCAGCATATTACCGCTGACTGCCCAGTATTGTCACCTATAGAGTATCTCCACAGTCGTGGCCCCCAAATGTTGTGCCACTGGTAGAAAGCCTCGGCGATTCCAGTGGAGCAGCGAGCCAACCCTAACGGGCTGGCACCTGGGTTTCTCCGGTGTGACGGCTAACTAGGGCTCTGGCGGGTCAACGATTACCCCCCGTTGGCTTCCTATTTTTCTTACCATCCTGCTGTATCCCAGGTTAGGTTACCCTATCGTACCTCTTTATCGGCTCAATTACGGTGTTATGCGACCCTTACCTATAGGATGGTTGGTCCCGGACCCTAATCCCAGATACGCGACGAAATGTTAGCGTTAACCTTTCAAAGCTTTATGCTTGAGTTAGTATACCAAGTTAAAAGAAAATCGCGGTACCCTCTTCGAGAAAATCACCAAAAATTCAAAGAACTATGTTACTTTGAATCGCCGCGGAGCCTCGGGGATACCAGGCTCCCTCCCAGAGTAAGTAGCCTTACGCGGTCATTGCTGTGCTCTCACCAGGTGGACCTCACTTCCCCAGCTACTCGTGGGAACAACATGGGTGGGGCAGCAAATTAATATAAATTTCGAACAAGGACCTTCAGAGGAGCAGGCTGATGCCCCCATTTCCGTGGCCACCATACAACCCCCCCGGGATCCCTAAGGGTGTCATCTCTAGAGGAGGTTGACGAAATGTCATATTTTGACATCCGTGTAGCCCGTCTGTCAGGCGCGTCCAACAGGCGGGTGCCAAGGGTAGTCGGACAGGGCACTGATCTGGTAGTCGCAAGACGACCCGTAATCAGGGAGAACTTCGTCCGCCAACTTAATGAAAGGGCTCAGGCCGAAAAGAGGCCGCGTTCGGAGGAAGGTACCCCGAAAGCATCGCGGCCTGCGAAGAGGGCAAGGCTTCGTACCTATGGAGAGGCTTTGTCCATGGAGAGGGTCGCGATTGCCGCAACTGGTTACCCGGATACGCAGTTGGAGCCGGAAAGGCTTAAAGCCATCCAAAAATCCCTGCTGTCCACCATGGCGGCTTCTACGGAAGACCGTCAGGTGCGTTTCCTTAAATACACCCATAAATTAGGGTATCTCCTACTTACTTGTGCAGACAAGGAGAGTGCGTCCTGGGTGACGGGGGTCGTCCCTACGCTGCGGCCCTGGGAACGCGCTGCCCTCAGATGGTAGGGGACGAGGTCCCGAAGCCGGTGACGTGCTCAGTTTTTGTGCCCCATGAAGATGGCGAGCCAGTGAAGGCAGAGAAGGTTGTCAGCCTTTGAGGTTTGGGAATCAGGGTCTCAACCCCGGCTTGTGGACGGTCATGGGGTGTGTTCCGGAGAGCAAGGGTCAGCTCTTCACATTCTCCATGGGAAGGGAGTCCCTGGAAGTCTTGAGAAGTCTGGATATGGCTCCATTCTTTGGTTTTGGTAGGCTGAAGTTCCGGACCAAGGAAAAACCAGGCAACGAGGATGAAGTTGGGGCTCCCTCCGCCGGGCAAATCGCATTTGAATCAGAGCGGTAACATATCGCTCTGGTGCAGGAGCCGTGGCTCGTGGCTGAGGAAGTCAGAGGCATTCGCCCCTTAGGTAAGGTGCTATACTGTAAACCGAGAGCCTGCATAGTCCTTAATAATCAGATTGATGGTAACTTGCTGCCAGCACTTTGCTCAGGCGACTTTGTTACAGCAACACCTCGGCACGGACCAAGGCGGAATAAGGAGGCTGGTGGCCTGCTCCGCTTACTTCCCCGGTGAGGACCAGTCCTGCCCGCCGGAGCTGCTGGGAGACATCTCGACTACTGTGAGGCGAAGAATCTTCCGCTACTCGTGGGATGTGATGCCAAAGCACACCACACAGCATGGGGGAGCAGCAACTGCAACAGCAGAGGTAAGTCCCTTTGGGAATTTATCTATGGTAAAGGGTTACTAATATCTTATTTAGGTAAGGAACCCACTTTTGTTACGGTGCCAGGAGGGAGGTGTTGGATCTGACCCTGACCACCCAATGGTTGAGTGATGACATCACGAACTGGCATATGTCTTCGGAACCATCCTGCTCCGACCATAGGCACATCAGGTTCACCATTGACTCCCCCCCCCGTTGCAACAGATATCATTCCGGAACCCTCGGGAGACGACTGGGAAGGATTTGTGGATTCCCTCAAGAACAGAGTAGAACAGGGAATCTATGATGGGAGAGGGGTGGGTGGAGGGTCTTGAGCGGATGGTTAGGAGGTGCAGGAGGCTATAACCACGGCCTTCCAAGAAAACTGTCCGGAAAGGTCAAGACCACAGAGAGGAAAGACGGTCTGGTGGAACAATCATCTTGAGAAATTGAGGGCTGAGGTGAGGAGACTGTTCAATAGGGCCAAAGTTACCCAGAACTGGACCGTCTATCGGAATGCCCTCACGCAATACAATAAAGAAATTAGGAAAGCCAAAAGACGTTCGTGGAGGAAGTTTTGCGAGGAAATCGAGGACTCCCCCTCGAGTGCCAGAATCCACAGAGCGTGGGCCAAAGATGGTACTGCGAAGGAAGTGGAGTTCCTCCGGAAGGAGTTGTCTCCGAGGAGGAAAGCTTAGAGCTCCTCGCGGAGATGCACTTTCCAGGTTCATCCCGACTTGTAGGCCCAGAGGTGGCGGGAGTCCCGGAGCAAAGGCATATTAGACCATCCCCAGAGGACTGGAAACTCGCCACTCTCATCACGAGGCCGCAAGGTCAGGTGGGCCATCAACAAATCCCAACCTTTTAAATCACCTGGGATGGATGGGATTTATCCGGACCTCATACAAAAAGGACTAGATATTCTTCTACCATTACCTGTGCAGAATCTTTAGGGCATGTATAGCCCGAAGACATTCACCGGTACTGTGGCGTAGTGTCAAGGTGCTCTACCTCCCCAAGGTGGGTAGAGTGTCTGACCTTTCGCCAGGCTCGTATAGACCGATTAGCCTACACTCTTCCCTAAGCAAAGCTCTGGAAAGATTGGTGGACAGATATATAAGGGATGAGGTCCTGTGTCTAAACCCCCTAAGTGCCCGCCAATAGGCTTATCAACCAGGTAGGTCGGCTGAGGCCGCACTGGATGATCTTAACAGGCTGCTATCAAAATCCTTGGAGGACAAGGAAATTGCGGTAGCCACCTTTTTGGACATTGAGGGCGCATTCAATAACGTCTCGCGCACCTCGGTCATCAACTCTCTCCATAAAAGAGGAGTACCAGCAGCGTTATGCGGCTGGATGGAGTCTGGCCTAAGTAATCGAATTAACATTTCTACAATAGGTCAGACCACCCTTAGGGTAAAAGTAGGGAGAGGGTGTCCACAGGGAGGGGTCTTGTCCCCTCTGATGTGGACTCTGGTCGTTGATGACCTCCTCCACCAACTATCTGCGGATGGCTTTGACTGTCTAGGCTACGCAGACGATTTGGCGATTGTGGTAAGAGGCAAATGCTCTACTACGATTGCAGAGCGGGTGCAAGCAGCTCTCAACTTGGTCAGGAACTGGTGTAGAGAGGAGGACTTGTCCATAAACCCCCATAAAACTGTAACAGTTTCTTTCACATTACGCCACAAGTTGGAAGGCCTTAGGCCACCATCACTTGGGCACACTCCGATTCCATTTGCGATGGAGGCTAGGTAACTTGGTGTTACTTTTGACCGCAGACTCACTTGGAATATACACATTGACAAAATTTCTCACGAGGCCAATGCGTCATTTAGTAGGTGCAGACGGCTTGCGCCCAAGTTTTGACATTTTGGATCTACACTAGGACCACAGACCCATGGTCCCATATGGATCGGTGGTGTGGTGACACTCGCCTGGGTACCGGGACCGGCGGGGTTTTCTGGGCAATGAGAGGGCGGATGCCCTAGCGAGGGAGGGTTCGCAGGATACCATTATAGGCCCCGAACCCTTCTGCGGCTTGTCCAGGAGCCTTATTCAAACTTCTATCAAAGGTTGGATAGAAGAACTGCGTCTGCGTTGGTGGGAGAGAACACCAGGACAGAGGCAGGCAAAGCACTTTATCAAGAGACATTTGCCTAAATTTACCAGAGATTTACTGAGCCATACCCGAAAGGATATAAGCCTAATTGTGGGTCTACTAACAGGGCATTGTAGGCTGAACAGACACATGCACCATCTATAACTTACAGATAGTGCGGTATGCCGATTCTGCAAGGCAGAGGAAGAAACCCCGGCGCACATCCTTTGTGAGTGCGCCGGCCTGGCGAGGATAAGGTTTCTTCAATTGGGGACAGGCAATCCCGAAGCTATGAGCTTCATGACGGAGCCGCTCTCAGCTTTGCTAGGATTGATTAGGAGGGCAAAGCTGGGGGTTGTGCTATAATTTAAGGGGATCCACAATAGACCTCGTCTTGTAGGTCGCAGTGGAATGAGGCTCCCCCCCCCCGTTACTAATCTAATCTCCACAATCGTAATAGTGTATGTAAGATTCTACATAAAGCCTTATGCGAGAAGTACGATCTGCAAAGAGTAAACGTGCCATATTATCAATATGAACCGCCACAATTCTTGGAAATGGGAAGAGTGAAGAACTACTGGGACGTACAAATGATAATATATAGAAGTTTGTCCTATAATCAACCAGATCTAGTGATTATCAATAATAACAACAGCACAGTTCAATTAGTCGACGTGGGAATTCCTGACGTCGATAACATGCAGAAAACCAGGGGGTTCAGAAGTGCCGAGATCTGTGCTTTGAACTGAAATAAATGTACAGATTGCATTCAGCCAAACAGGCTTCTCCCAAAGACAGCAGTAGATAGCATTTGCACACTATTGGAAGTCTACGCGACAATTGTGCAAGATGCATAGAAGTTGGTGCTGTTGGACAAAGCAAGAACTGTCCGCAATTTTCTGCAAAATGATCAAAATAATAATAATAACAATAATAATAACACTTTCAGCTAAAATCAGCCGTTACAAGGATCTGGCAGAAGAATTAAAAGTATATATCGTCTGGAAAAAGGCAGAGTCCTGTCAGCGGTAATATCCTGTAACAAGCTTGTACCAAAGTTAACAGTGGAAACATTACAGGAAATTGGGATTCCACTGGCGAGACTTAAGGAGGCACAGAAGCCACTCTTCTCGACACCTCTCTATCCTTCGTATGGCTGTAGTTCTTCACTCTTCTAGACTTTTAATAGAGGTCTTGCGCGGAAAGTCATGATAGGGGTCATGCACACCTCTCTTCAAATTATGTACGAGTATGTGTAGATGTAAGTGCGTATGTATGTATGTATGTTTCTAAGATGCGCGTTAGTATGGTTAGTATGTTTGTGCGACTGTGGTGTGGATGTGTCGTTTTATATAATTGTTATACATTGCCTATTTTTATACAGCTTCAGCTAATTCCCTTGTCTATGGGGCCAAATGCCTAATCCAGCAGAGGCTGTGAAGAAATGAACAACAACAACAATAATAATAATAATAGTAATAATAATCATTATAATAAAACTCCTATCAAAAATGGTAGAATGTAGTGATGAAGCATTATAAATGGAATGCTAAGATGTTAGCTTCCCCAGAACCACCAAAAAACATTCCCGAAAAATATTTCAAAATAAAAGTAGTAGATTTATATAAGGTGCAATATATGTATGATACTTAACGGAAATCTACGATGATTAAGGTATTTATGTAATATAATCGTACTTAATATAGTTAGTAGAACCGTGTTGTATTGTGAATAGCACTTTAGAGAAACGCCTGAGATCATTAATCCACCAGAAACCCCCAAAATCACTGTCCTGGAAAATGTTACAAATAAAAAAAAACAGGGCTATATATGTGGAGAATAGTATAAAAAGTTTGAAGAAAATCGCAAAAAAAAAAACGAGAAACAGTAAAATCGCACTTCCAGATGACGGAGAAAACTTTCGTGTGAGATCCAAATGTATTCCTCATCGGAATATCAAGTTTGAGCTTCCTGCAATTTTCCGTTTTTGATATATTTCGTTCACAGACACACACAGACAGACAGATACACACAGGCACGAACACACATGCAAAGCACCATTCGCTAAAAAAAGTTATTTACGAGATCTGAAGACTCGTATTTCCGGTGAAAACTCAATTTCAAAATTGACACGATCGCAACACTTGCTCCCACTCACTAGCAGTAAGAGAAAATAAAAATTGTGAAACACTCACCCGACTTTCTCCTTCTCCACTTCTAGGTGACAATTTTGTATTTAATCTTAGGATTTTTATAAAATGTTTAGTTCCCTTTAATATTTCATTAAATATAAAAAACATGTTGGATTTTAGGACGTACCAGGTACTGTAAGTGACACATTGGCCAGGCAGCGCTACCATCAAGCCCTAAGAATAGTGGTTGGGCAATTTAGAGGTGAACTAACGTTTCAGTTGCTCCAAGAACCACTTAAAATTAAATTTTCTGGAAAAATATTTCAATAAAAATGATAAATTTATATCTGAACAGTTAGCATTTCAAGTTTTAAGAAAATCGCAGGAGTCGATGTCGTTGTAACTCCGAAAAACTCAGAAACCGATTTTCTTCAAACTCGGACACCGAGGAATGCATTTAATGCATCTCACTAGTACATAGGAAGATCCGCCACACATTGCACTGAAGTGGCACTTCAGTGGTAGGAGTCGATGTCGTTGTAACTCCGAAAAACTCAGAAACCGATTTTCTTCAAGCTCGGACACCGAGGAATGCATTTAATGCATCTCACTAGTACATAGGAAGATCCGCCACACATTGCACTGAAGTGGCACTTCAAGGAAAGCTTAATGTTGCAGCACTGCCATAACCTTCCAAAAATCTGTTTTACTGAAAAAATTTTCAAAGAAAAATGAGATTTATATGCGAAGTTGAAAGAAAAACATTAGAGCCATCTTTGAAATAAGACGCGAAAAACGGAAATAATCAATACCGTCGCATTTCTGGCTGATGGATTGACCCAAGTGCCAGATGCGGTGGTGTAACCTAATGAATATCAAATTTAGCTTCTTTCCACTTTTCATTTTTGAGATATTTTGTTCTCATACACACATGTGTACACAACACATACACACATCGCTAAAAACACTGTTTTCGTACTCAGGAAACCTCGAAATATATTTTTCCAGCGAAAATCAATTTCGAAAATTCGATATATTTCTATATTTCCTCTTATACACTAGTAAGATAAAGTAAAAATAAGAAGTCAGAAAATATGAAAACCAAGTTTCTATGGAGAAAATTACTGTAGCTGACCCTCTTCATTGAAAAATTCTAAATGAAATCAATCCTACACCATTAATGAATAAAAAAAAAAAAATTGTTTTTTTAAAATATACAAGATGAGAAAATGACCACAGCTTGAGATATCAACTTTAACAAAGTTCCAACTACAAATATATAAATACATGTGAAAATGGTCTTTTCTTTCCTGCTTTACAACAAACTGAACCTTTTCAATATTTATAGAGGCACCACTAATTTCTAAAGAAATTATTTTTGTAGGTTTGCTTAGGGTATACCAGTCCTTGTATTATATACTTTTCAGAAACAAATTCCACCACTCAACCAACCATAAATTTTTTGAATAAAAAAATAATAAGATAAAAATGTTGACGTAGGAGAATAAGATTTCAGTGAGCATTACTAAATTTGATCTTAACACTATAGAACCTCTTTCCTTTCCTTATAAAAAGAAAAAATCGTCCTCGCACTATATTTTTCATTACCTGTATTTTCAAGAAGTGTCTTTGGCGTATTTGCTTTGTTAATAATTAGGATGAGCTGGCTGAGAACAAGTGGTATGTACGGCCTCATTTCATCACCTTCTGAAATATGACATTATATCACTAAGTATTCACATAAACAGACCACTACAGTAATAGAGTAAATTAATAAAAATACTCCTCTTCGCCTCTATGAAGTTAGGGTTAACTTCATTCTCTAAGATATGCAAACGTAACCAGCATATTCAATACTTCCCTCTATTGGGTGACAATTTGTAATGGTGAACTTTATGAAACGTTGTTAAAAGTTCACTTATTAGTAAATTAATATTTAATATAATAATTAAATTTTGGCTTCACATATTTACTTATCTACTTAAATTGGTTGTACCTGAACATATAGTATTCCTATAAATTCAGGATTTCCTAGCAGTCTAATTTCCTAAATGATCTCCCAAAAAGTTTCATTGCCAATTATTAAAACCAAGAAGCCAGAATCTATTAGGAAGAGAGTTAACGGCGCAATTCACTATTTTCATCCTCCCATAAAGTAAACAAATAAAACATGGTGATGAATGAAAATGGTTACATGAGTGTGTATGTAGTAACAATGATGTGATAACAATGCCAAGAATAAAATAAGGGCCAATAATGTAACGAAAATTTAATTATTTATCACAAAGAAAATAACGTTTATTAAAAACACAATGTATCAAATATAGTTTTAAATTTTACTAATAATATGAAACCCGCAAAACTCAAGTTCACTCTGTGACACTTTATGACACAATTGATTAACTCACTTAGGTCACTCTGCCTTTACATAGGATGTCAGAAGCATCTAATCGTTCGATAGCAGTCTAAAATAGACTTTACTTTCCATTTTTAGAACGTTCTGCCATATTGAAATGGTTCATTTTGATTTTATTTAGATCTACAATGTTCTAGAAAGTTCTAAATTGTCAGTATAGTTCAATTTGTCTGACAACAATATACGATGAACAAACAAATAAAATGAAGTAAGATTACTAAAATATTGTTTGAATAATGTTAACATTAATAATAATGACGACTAAGACAATAAATGGAAGGCAAGAGGCAAAAATAGCAAGGAATATTCAACACACACAGTCAGCTGACTAGTGAGAAACAGTTGTGGAGCTAAGCGTGCAACGGAGCGACAGTGAGAGTGAGAGAGACTGAGTGGGGGAGAAGTATAAACATTTTGCCTTTGAAGGTGCAGCCTGAACAGCACCATTTCCCCGTATCTTTGTTAGTAACTATTCTAGGATAAAAAGATTCTGGCAACAAATCAGGCTGTATTTAATTTTGAAATGCGAAATTTATTAGAATTTTCTTCAGCAGGTTGTGCCTTCGCACATGAAAAGCGAACAGAGAAGTATCTCATATTCGAAACCCCAATTTTATAGGATCATGAGTTAACTATTAAAGTCAGAAAAGAATCTCAAACGACGTGTTCCCTTGTACTTCTAAAAGTAAGAACTATATATGTTTTTTTTTTTCTTTCGAGATTAAATGCTCACTGTATCCAGATAGCAACTTCAATTTTTTCTAAATGGAAAGGCATTTGTAACATTAATAATAATGTTGAATAAAACAATTAATAGAAAGCAAGAGGCAAAAATAGCGAGGATAATTCAACACACACAGTCAGATGTCATGTTAATGGAAAGGTGCACCTCATAATCCGATTGTAGTACTTTTCTTAAACAACTTTGCTACAAACAATTTTTTGTAAAATATAGTTTCCAAATTATTCCAAAGAATAATCAAAATTAGATATGTGAAACGTTCTACGTGACTAACAATTGAAATTTAATATATTACTAATTTGATCTTTTACAATTTTTGTTGGTTCTATTTTCGTTTTGGTGTAATTATCTCTTAATATTTTCTTTAAAGATGGTATATTAATAAGATCTTTCATTTTCATTCGCTATATTTTTTTTTGAGCAAATTGTTTTAGAGGTGTTCTAAGTCTCCTTCACTGCTTTCGAAATCTAACCTCTTCTTCTTATTCCATTGATACTAGCACACTCACTCCTCTTCGTGGCATCTGATTCCGTTCATATGTGTTCATGCTAGAACCTTTTGGTATTTATTGAGACAATTTTTGATTCCTGATACAAATGAAGTTTCACCTTTATACTTTTACTGTATAATTTTATTTCGACTGCCGAGGTTTTCCCCTTGCATCTCCTCATTCTCTGTGGCGTTCACATGGATACTAACACAGTATTTATCGTCTATCATTCTGGTCATAGATGGTATACCTTCAACTATAGTTTGCAAGAACTGAAGCAACCTTCTCAAGGCGAGCATCAGCTACCGGGGCAAGTCTATAAAATGGCGGATAGTGGAACGGTCTTTATATTTATAGGCTGGTTGCGGATAAATGGAAACCAAAATAAACAGTTCCTGCTATTCCAACATCATTCTTTTAATATTCTACAAATATTCAAGACGAAGCTGAGACATGGCGAGATGAAAGGAAGTTCGGTAGCGTGATCATTCTCATTAAATACCAAAAATATACATGGACGAAGCTGTGAGATGGCGAGATGAAAGGAAGTCGGTAGCGTGATCATTCTCATTAAATACCAAAAATATACATAGACGAAGCTGTGAGATGGCGAGATGAAAGGAAGTTCGGTAGCGTGATCATTCTCATTAAATACTAAAAAATAAATGGACGAAGCTGTGAGATGGCGAGATGTAAGGAAGTCGGTAGCCTAATCATTCTCATTCAATACCAAAAATATACATGAAAGAAGAGGTGGTATGGTGAGATAATGCGTCAACAAATAAGTAATGCCAGGGGCGGCACAGGTAAAGGGTAGATATGCCTCTTAGTCGTGGTGAAGATACATACATACATACATACATACATACATACACACATACATACATACATGCATACACACATACATACATACCCACACACACACTTTTCTAAAAACCACTTTTTTGGATTCTGGGGACTTCAAAACGTGTATTTCCGGTGAAAACTCCATATCGAAAATTTGACGCAATTAAAATACATCCTCTTTACTAGGAGTAAGGTATATACGAGTATATCCGAAATATAAAAGTCGTACTTCCCGTAAACCATTTTCTTCAAACTCGGAACTCTGGTCTAACATTCAATTCTTATTAATATTATGTAGCTGATAGAATCTATAATATATTGAATTTACTCTTTAGAGGAAAGTCCTAACGTTACCCATCCCCCAGAACAACGCTTAAATGAATTTTCCCCAAAAAATGTTTCAAAATGTGTTGTAGCTCTTTATATGATTAGCCCATATACCAAGTCAAAAAAAAAAAATCGTTGAAGCCGTTTGAATCAGAAATAGTGAACCAGAAATAAAATCAGGTTTCGGCTTCCTGCGATTTTCCGTTTTTGAGTTATGCTAACCACACACACACACACACACACACACACACACACACATATATATATATATATACACCTACATGCAAATATTTATATATAGACCAATTTCTAAAACCACTTTTTCGGACTGACGTGAAGACTCAAATTCTATAATTTGAAATGATCGCAATACTTCCTCTTACAGCAAAAAGAACAAGTAAAAAATTCTTTAGTAGGCTCTCTCCTAAAGTACCGTTTGAATACATTGCATGGTTTCGCCATCAACTTAACATTGAGAATAATTTATTAACTATTGTGATAAATGCAGAGTTGTTTTGTTTAATTTAAGACGCGTCATCATCTATGGTCATTGGCGCCCGGGGCTTTCTCAGTGCATTGCCGGCTCTGGACAGTGTTAAATCCCGAGTTTGAAAAATATTTGTGAGGTGAAATTCCAGTATGTAATTACTACAGGTTTCGAGCTACTGAAGTGACTGAAGGAACTATGCTTTAAAAAGGTGAGGTCAAATTTAGATAGCGGGATAAAAGTACATTTCCTTCATCTGACAAAATTAAGTCGGTCACTTAAGTGGGTTTCTATAAGAATGACAAATTTCTGAGCCCTTATTTAAGTTATGTCGTAATAGAAAAGGAACATTAGTTTCTAAAAAAAACGGCTGCTGATCCTACAATATAGGCTTCCCAACAGGGCAATAATGCAATGATGTTTACCTATAAATAGTAATAAAATTAACTAATAAGTAATTGTAATATTACCTAATTTAATTGAAATTTCTCCAATAGCCCAAGTTGCATTATTACACACAGATATTAATTCTGGATTGAGATTCTGGCCTAATATTGGAATAAAATCAGCTGGAAAACAAAGGAAACCATTAGTAACTTATACTACAAATAAAACTCTATGTTTGGCACCTAAAGGAACAAAATATTAAAGAAAAAGTAACCAGATTTTCTTTATAGGATTTTTTGATGAGATGGGGATCCGACCTCGGATAGCCAGACTCTGAATAAGAACTTAGTCTAGATCAAGAAGAACTTAGTCTAGGTTACAATTAAGAAGCAGAAACTACTCTAAATCGCATCGCAATATAGCTAGCCTTTGCAGATCAACGCATAAAATAAAATAAGGAACATCAATAAAAAAATTAAAACTCTTTACATACATATACAAGGATGTACATGTTGAAAACAGGCTTTTGTAAGATCACCAAGCAGAGCAAAAGAGCTCTGTCTAACTTCTGGCATTGGATCTTGCATACACTGATATAACAATTGCATCATATTTGAATTATGAACCAATTTTTCAATTTGTCCATTCAATCCTTCTGCAAGGCCAGATAGCAGATCAAGTGCCACGATCATAAAATCTTTATCAGGAGCTTCAAACTGATCTGGATTCTGAGTATTAGCCTGGAACACACAAGTTTAAGATTTGTAACGTAAAAAAAGAATCTGGGAATGAAACTCTCACTAGACATTCTCTTACTGCAATTTTTATAGTTATACAGATCATTTATCTTAGTAATTTTAGTTTCTCTTTTAGATGGATTATGTGGGTGTCACCTTTTCGAAATTATGACATCAGAAGTACATTTTGAGGTCCTGTGAATATTATTAGAGAATGATCTCTCTCCCTGTGGTGTGGTGTGGTATGGTATGGTATGATGTGTTGTGTTGTGTTGTGTATCAAACAGGTTAACATGGAAGTACCACTACACAGATTTTTTCGTTTGTCAATATTTTCTTCAAAACGACTTCGAGTTTCTTTAACTTTGTATACATATTACACCCCTGAACTCTACTTTGATTTGGATCATTAATCAGAGAAAAGCTGAAGGAACTATGAGCTTTCCTCTAAGTGCCAATGCAATAAATATACCTGGGTAAAATTAAGTAAAAATTAAAAATTTTAAGTTAGAATGCCAATTGGAAGTTGGGCAATGAAGAGGAAGTCGTTGTTTCACACAGATTTTAATAATGCACATATCTTGCCTTAATACTTAGATCGAAGCTTATCAAAGCACCCACTAGAGACCCTAGTAGATCATTTCTCGTAGAAATTATTCGAAGAGAAGGAAAGATATATATATAGTCAATATTTGAAGTTTAAAGAAGTTATTGGAGGTATTTTTAAGAAACTGCATGCAAAATGAAGTAGTGCCATTCAATTGCAGCACGTTTAGTTGCTTTTAATCAAAACCTTCGTGTTTGATTACCCCCTTCTTGATATCTATCCCAATGGAATTTTAAATTTGACATTCCTGTGATTTTTAATTTATTTGTGTTATGCTGTTTATACGCTCGAGCTTTTGAAGAAAATTTGAGCAAATGAGAGTAAGAAAGAAGGAATGAGTGGCTATAATTGCAAATTCATTGTAATGTAGAATTACATCGTGGCTCCTTTGTATGCTCAATATACGAAGTAGCCTGGCAAAGTGAGGTGGTGGAAATGAGTGATAAGCATGGGTGTCGCTTGTATGATGAGAGTATGCTTGTTTGGTTAAGCTAAATCCCAAAAGTTGCATAATCCACATACTAATATTGCAAATCCATATTATTCAACTCTGCAGGCCCTAGCCACGTTTCGGTTCTAGGACTATCAGTGTTATTAGGCGGGATCTAGAAGTATTGTGTAAATGGCTGGTCCAGGAAATATTAAAGTAAAGAAAAGTTGTGTGGTTAGAATTTAAGACTATATTTTCATCTGGTTCACTAGATTTATATATATATATGTAAATTCCAATATACTGTTGCTCTAGTGATTATGACAGCTGTGTTTATATTTTCATATGTATAATACTAAGTGAATATTATTTTGTTAAATATATTTTGTTGTTCAAGGTATGATAAATATATTCTTTTCTTAAATGATTTATTTTCATTTAATTCGTTGATATTCATATAATATTTATATTTGTTCATTTGTAATTCTTTTCTGAATAATAAAATATGTTGCTAAAAAAACAATTAACAAATTAAATTACATTTTATTAATTCAAGAAAGGATGGGTAAGAAGAGAGATAAAACTACACAATCTAGATTGTTTGTACATATTATTAAAACAAGCGAAAATTATGAGCTGGCTGGTCTATCTGAAGATAAATAATTATGGTGTGCCTTACCAGTGGAGTACCAAAATTTGGAACATCATAAGTTATTATTTGCTAAATCAGCTATTAAAAGAGCGGTTTCTGCAATAAAACCAATTAACGGATACCGAAAAGTTGGGGTGAAGGTAGATGAAAATTTAAGGGAAGAATACTTCGATTAAGATGATAATTTGGGTCATACTTCGATGAAACAAATCTGGATCATATAAAAGATGAGCATAAGAAAATTCAAATTTTACAATTAATAAGGAAATATTAGTCAAGCTGATTAGAGACAAACTGAAATCAGATTAAGAAAAGATGAATATGTTACCTCACGTCCATACAAATGTTCTATTCCAGATGAGAAAGAGATTAAAACCCAAATTAAGAAGCTACTGACGCAGACTTAATAGAGGAATCGGATTCAGCATTCGCATAAACATTCCAGTAACCCTTACGTATAAAAAGAAGATGGTCGTAAAACAAAACTCTGCATTGACTTTAGAAATTTAAATAATCTAATAATACCAGAATGTTATCCATTTCCAGCTATAAATCATGTGATAGATAAAGTAGCAAACTGCAAAATTTTTCAGTCTGATATAAATTCTGCGTTCTGGTGTATTCCACTAAAAGAAAAAGATCGAGAGGAGACGTCATTTATAACAAAATTCGGTAATTTTATGTTTAAAGTTCTTCCTTTTGGACTTAAGAATGATCCAACGATTTTTCAAAGGATTCTATCAAACGCCATAGGGAAAAAGAATCTGGATGAATTTTGCATGAACTATATCGATGATATATTACTATTTTCTAAGACATGGAATGACCATATAAAAATATTGAAAGACATTTACAAGCATCGAAGAAGAAGGCTTCAAACTTAAGTTAGTTAGGTGTGTGTTTGCTGCTAATTCAGTAAGGTATCTTGGTCACTTTATTCAAGAAAATAAAATATCACCAGCATATGAAAATTTAATTGCGATTAAGAATCTTAAGAGACCAACTGATAAATCAGGCGTTCGAAGTATATTAGGTTCAATTAATTTTTATCTAAAATACATTGAAAATAGTGCGGAGAAGTTTGAACATAGATTATTAAGAAAAAATATAGAATTTAAATGGACAAACGAATGTGAACAGAGTTTCAATTTAATAAAAGACTCAGAGACATTTTCCGTGGTAGCCTGCTTCATTTTGAGGTCATCGACCGGTTTCGGGCGTTCGGCCATCTTCAGGATGCGTTGGTCAGACAGTACTTGCACAAAGCAAATTCAGTTTATACATTGATGCTTTCCAGCTCTGTGGGACCAACCACCACAACAACTAATAAAAACTACTGGCGTTCCTCTCCAATTCTAGCATTCTATGACGTAGACAAAGATGTATACATTGAAACAGACGTTAATTACAAGGGTATTGGAGCACTTTAAAACAACCACAAAGTGATGGATGGTTGCATCCGGTAGCCTATTTTTCAAGAAAGCTATATGAAAAAGAAAAAATGGATATAATCCATTTAGAATGTAAGGCTGTTAAAGATGCTATAAAATATTGGCAATATTATCTAATTGGTCGAGAATTTATGGTATGTACTGTCCACAAGCCACTAGAAAATCTAAAAACTAAGTCTAGAACCGATGAGATACTAGGTGATTTAGCCAATTATCTATCCCAGTTCAATTTCAAAATGATTTATAAGAAAGGAAAAGACAAGTTCTAGCAGATCTATTATCGAGACAACCAGTTTTAAATATTTTGAAAATGAAGATGCAATTAAAGTAGTCAATTTAATAAACTAAAGGAAATAATACATGATCAAAAAGAAAATAGTAAAGAACTGAATCCGCTACGAAAACTGACATCCACTGAGAAGACATCATAACATCACATTTAAGAAATTAAAGGGTAGATGCAGAGTTTTGTTTCAGCTGAATTCGGTATGAGACTAATCAAACGAGTACATGATTATTATGGCCACATTGGCGTTGCCCAACTAAGAGAAAGGATAAGCCATTCTATTACTTTAAACACTTAGACAAGTTAATCAGCAAATTTTGTAAGAGCTGTTCAATCTGCTTGGAAAATAAAGTACGCAGAAGCAGACCTATAGGTTTAATGTCAAAACTGGTCCTGCTGCTGTTGAACCATACGAAATCATGCCCATCGATTCTGTTGGTGAGTTCGGAGGTAATAAGTCACCTAAGAAATTTATGCACATTTGAGTCGATCATTTCAAAAGATATGCCTAGATTTCTACTACAGTTGGTCAGCAAAAGATTTTATAACACTTATCGATCCAATAGCACAAAAGATTAAAATCAAAATCATTCTAGCTACATGAAAATCATGCTGGCTTGAATTCAGGACAACTTAAGCGGTATTTGAATAAGATGAACATTAAGTTAATATTCACTTCTATAGATTGTCCACAGGCTAATGGACTTTAAAATTAGAGACTAAATCAGACTTAAGTAAACAGACTACTAATTCAGAATAAGATGTAAAATAAATAGTGGTGATATACGTGCTCGGTCAAGAATAGCTGAAGAATGTGTAAAAGAATACAATAGAACAATTCATAGTTCAACAAAATTCGAACCGGAATATTTACTTTTTGGAACACAATCACCTATTTCTCCAGTGGACACATTACATCAGAGCGATCTCGTTAAAAGATAGAGAGGAAGCATTTCTAAATTCTATGAAGAGTTTTGGCTCAAACAAGAGGAGAGTAGACAAGAATCGAAGAGTTAATGAATTTAAAGTTGGAGATCAGGTCTACGTTGAGAACGGCAGTAAATTGAATAGAGAGGAGGAGATGTAAATTCCAATATACTGTTGCTCTGGAGATTATGTCCGCTGTGTTTATATTTTCATATGTATAATACTAAGTGAATATTATTTAAATTTTACTTGGTTAATAACGTGTAATTTAATTATTCTTTTCAGGTATGATTTACTTATATTTTGTTTCATTTAATTCGTTGATATTCATGTGATATTTACCTTTGTTCATTTGTAATTCTTTTCAGAATAATAAAAACTGACTGAAAAATTGTTAAAAACCAACTTACATATATATATACACATATACATACATACATACATATATATATATATATGTAAGTTGGTTTTTAACAATTTTTCAGTCAGTAAGTATATATATATGTTGTATACTTAATTTATAACAAATAAAACATTTGTGTCTAAGCATTTATTACTCAAATCTCTACAATAATATTGTGTTCACATATGGGCTCATATGTGTACCATATGATTTCATGACTTTATAAATATCACATCAAGTCTCCCCCCTTAAATCCTGATTTTAGGATTTGGTTTATGTGCCGTTTCCAAATGACCCCACTATCCATTAATATTTTATAAATAACTTCGCCTTCCTTTTTTATAATTTTTCCAAAACTCCAACGTGGTTCCTCTCCATAGTTTTTGGCCTGTACTCTGTCTTCTATTTGAACATAATGTTCTCTTGGCAGACGTTTTTTTCCTGTAATCTGAATTAGTAGTGTCCGTTATTAAAGGCAGTCGGGTTCGAATAGTCCTTCCAAACATTAATTCGTAGGCAGAATATCCTGTATGGTTCATTTTTGCTCTAACCTCATGAGCAGTATGTTAAGCTTCCGCCTGGCCGTTTGATGAAGGCTGGAAGGGTGCAGTGGTTCTATGAAGAATCCCGTTGTGCTAAAGATTTCAGACGTGAACTGAGCCCGTTGTCCGATATAAGGATGGATGGGATCCCAAATGTGGAAAATAGTTTATGTAACTGTTTAACGCACAAGTCTGCAGAGATTGTCCTGGTTGGAATTACTTCGATCCATTTACTGAATGAGTCTACAATGACGAGATAAAACAGCCCGTTGAATCGTCCGAAGAAGTCTATATGTATGCGTTGCCATGGTATGGTTGGTTCTTCCCAAGGGTGTTCAACTTCCTTCGCGGCTACGTTCTGCTTCATACAGCATTCTTTGCAGGAACGTACTAATTCTTCGATATCCCTAACCATACCATACCAGTAACAATGGAAGCAGCCCAGTTGCTTCATCTTCGTCATTCCAATATGTCCGATGTGGAGTTCCTGTAAAATTTGGTTCTTTAAACTTGTAGGTATGACCACTCTTGTCCCTTTGAAAATGCAACCGTTCTGTAAAGAGAGTGTATTATGCTTATATCCTAATGGACGAAGGCTTTTATCAGATTGCAAGGCTTCCAGTAACGGTTTAAGGTGAATATCCTTGTGTGTTTCTCTTCGGATTAGTTCTTGATTTACTGGTAATGTGTCTATTTGCTGAAGCTTAAAGTTTTCATAGTCATCAATATGATTTTGAGGTGGCTGTTCGAATGGAAATCTGGAGAGGAAATCAGCATGAGTATGGTCTTGCGTTCGTCTGAAGTGTATTGCATAGTCAAATCCAGATAAGTAATGAGCATAATTAAAAATCCATGTGGCTGATATTGTTCGTAGTGATCGGTGTGGATCGAAGATGGAAATTAACGGCTTGTGATCGGTATTAAGTGTGAATTTATGCCCGTAACAGTACGGAAAGAATTTCTTTAATCTCCAATAGATTGCTGTAGCTTCTTTATCAATCTGACTATACCTATGTTCACTTGTAGTTAAAAAATGCGAAGCAAAAGCAATTGGTCTTTCTGAGCCGTCTTTGTACCTGTAAGACAAAACAGCACCAAGTCCAACTGGTGAGGCGTCCGTTGCTAATACAAGAGGCAGTTCAGGGTTGAAGTGCACTAAGGTCCGGTCACTAGATATCTCCTTTTTTATCTTTTTAAAATTCCTTCACATTTTCTATCCCATATGAACGGCTGGTTTTTCTGTAAGAGTTTATGTAATGGGTTCAGTATTGTAGCTAAGTTCGGTAAGAATTTATTGTAATAATTTACTAGACCTAGAAATGTTCTTAGCTCGGATATATTTTCAGGTTGTATGGCACTTAAAATTGCGTCTACTTTTTCTTAAGTCTTATGCAGTCCGTGTTGATCGATTTTATGTCAGAGATATTCAACTGATTGAAAGAGAAATGTACATTTCTCGCGATTCAATTTTAAATTTTTACTCTTCAATCTATCCAATACCTTCTTTAGCTTTTGTAGGGTGTCTTCAGAGTTAATCCCTTGAATTATGATGTCATCGAAGAAACATTTAACTCCTCCTAGATCCTGAAGTAGGCTATCCATAAGGCGCTGCTAAAAAGCAGGAGCCACTTTGACACCAAACATCAGTCTATTAACGCTGTACATCCCCTTATGTGTATATATTGTTTGGAGCCTGGCACTATCTTCGTCCATTTTCATGGGCAAGTAGGCGTTGCTGATGTCGAGTGTGCAAAAGTACCGACCTCCCCTCATACTCGTAAAAATCTCTTCTATTCTTGGTATAGGATACTGCTCATCTTCGATATTTTATTGACAGTTGCTTTATAATCAGCGCAAATTCGAACTTGCCCATTTGGCTTCAAAACTGGAACAATCGGTGTACCCCAATCTGAGTGATCAACTTTTGTAATTATTCCAGCTCTTTCCAATCTATCCAGTTTCTGTTCTATTATCATTTTTAATGAAAATGGCATTTGACGCGGTTTTATGAAAATGGGACTATGGTCTGGTTTAAGTCGAAGATGTCCTTTAAAATTAGGAATTTCTCCGATTTCGGTTTTGAAAATGTCTGCATAATCTTCTAGCAAGTTATCTAATTGTGTTCCGTAATGTTTAACAGTTTTTGTTTCTGCCCAATCTAGCTATATCTCTCATCCAGTCTCTACCAAATATTGGATCCAGCTTGGCATCAATGAAATATAATTGACCGTGAAATGTTTGGTCTTTGTATAAACATTTCACAAGTACAAAATCGCGCGGTTTAATTATTTCTCCGGTGTAGGTTTTCAATTCTATTTGAGTGCTGAATACTTTATTTTTCAAATTAAGTTGTTGAAAGTCTTGAAATGACATTGAACTTAGTGTTGCTCCCGTGTCCAGTTCCATTCATTCTTACATTGTGTCCTTCGATATTCACTAATACCATAAACTTCCCGGTCATCGAACGTTCTGATATCTTGTGAATTTCAGCGATATTATCACCATCTATTGATTGCTCTATCTTGCGAGTCTCTTTAGCTGCTTTCTGTAAGCAGACCCGGGCTAAGTGTCCAATTTTGTTACGATTTCGACAAATTTCGTTGCTGAACCTGCAGCCATTCGCTCTATGTGTTTGATTTCCGCACCTATAGCATTTTCCTTTTCGACTCTCAAAAGTATTAGTGTTTATTTTAGAATGAATTTCTTCTTTTAGAGGTCGAGTGATTTGTGGTTTAGCTCTAATTTGAAAAGTTCCGGGATCGCTATTTGGTTCTTGTGTTGTTATCAAATAGCTCTCTTTGGTGGACAATTCAATTGAAGTGGCCAATTTAATTGCGTCATTGAATGTCATTGCCTCATTTTCTTGTAGTAATCTAGCTCTGATTTCGGCGTTTTTTAACCCTCTAATTAACTGCAGTCTCAGGAACATGTCCGAGGAGTGTGAGTTTCGCACTTACAATTAAATCGACAGTTCAATGTCAGTTTTTTCAATTCTGTTGAAAATTCCGTGATTGTTTTGTGTTGTGCCTGTTTGCGACTTATAAGTCTATGTTGTTCCGCCCACACACTAGGTTTGGAGTCAATGTAGCCCCTAAGTAACTTCACCAATGTCTCGTAATCTTTGGATAACGGCTCGTCTGGAACGCAAAGATCGTACAGTTTCTGATGTAGGTGCGGTGTCAAGGCATGCAGTAGAATGTAAATTCTAGTCTTATGGTCGGTAATATCTTTTAAATGTATAAATACTTCTAGACGTTTGATGAAGTTTATGAAGGTTTCATCTTCCTGGTAAGGCAGAAATTTATGTTGGAGGTTGTAATGTTCTAGTTAAGTTGAGCAATCGGTTTTTGTTCAGTTATCGTTTTAGATTTCATCTCTTCCAATAAACATTTAATTAAGGTAAATTGTTCTTCCAAATCTGTCCTATAATTGTATTCATGTTCCAAGTCTGTTTCTTCTGTTAAGTACATCGATATTATCTTGTATGTCGTTATATTTGTTCCAGTGATTTTGTACCGTTTCTAATCTAGTCTTAATTTCTGAATTCGAAAGAGTGTCCTTTGACTTTATTATATTATAAATTCGTGTGCATTGTCCTTTTATAGAACTACGTAATTTTATGTACTTAATCAAATCCTCACCTTGTAATTCCTGTTCTTCATTCATTTTTTTTTCATCCGCGTCGTCACTGTTTGACCAAAACATCCTGACGATTGTTTTGCTCGTATACTTAATTTATAACAAATAAAAGATTTGTGTCTAAGCATTTATTACTCAAATCTCTATAACACATATTGCGTTCTTTTATCTTCACATATGATTTCAAGACATTATAAATATCACATCTATATATATATATATACACATATACATATAAGCTTCTAAAAATTAAAACTCACGATATGTTGATTAAGAGTTTGTTCGACTAATGAAACACATCGTTTATAAACTGGTTCACAATATGGTAGAAACCCATTCTGAAGGGCAGTAGCCACACTTGATAAACACTGCAACATTATTCCAGATGAACATTAGTTCAACTCACAATAAATTAGAAAGATAGATAAATAAAATAAATAAGATACCTCGAGAAGAGGAAAGAGATCCTTATCTTCATCTTTAAGAACATTCCATTTATGAATCAGAGGTGGCATTAGAAGATTGATGTAATCAGGTTTATTTAAATGATGCCCAACTGAATCAGCCAACGTTCCAATTGCATCATAAAGGATAAGCAAATTTTTGTGCTAAAAATAAACAATTATTCAATTGTAAAAAGATAAATTCTTCTGCTAGGGAAGGGATTATTAACTCAAAGGTAGCATGTGGACTAGCAAGCGAAGGTCTCGAAAGGAGACCGCCTTTAACGTGTGAAGTACTCTGTTTTGTGAATAACATATATTCCAGGTGGTTGATTATTTTCTGAGACGATCATTACCTGGCAATACAGTTTATACAGTATCACATTATATTCATTTTGACACATAAAACAAAATTAAGACTAAATGGGGAAAAAATATATGGATTGGGGGAGTTCAAGCGGTTCACCCAGATCGACCATGGATGTAGGTAGTGATCACCAAGAAGTACAAGCTTCCAAATATAGTTTAGAGCGAATCTATTTATGACCCCCCTACGGGATCGGTTGGTATAGGGCCCAGAAATATAATTTTAGAGTAGGTTTGTTAGCTTAAGGAGAAACGTTAAGGTAGTGTAAGGAGCAGAGATAAGTAAGTATAATGCATAGGTTTATGTTACCACTTCCGCCTTGGTCATCCGCACTTTACTATTTTCTAAAGAATTTTCTTTCAAATGTAAGGAAAGCGAGCTCATCAGACTTTGAAATGATTCAGTACCCTGATTCATATGTCGCAAGTGGATGTGCACAAGTGGAAGGCAGTTATAGGGGATAACAGGCGGACTATGCTGGGGCTGGCTTTTTTCCATTCAGATACTGAAAAAAATCTGGTGTGGAACAACACGACTTTCTCTAACTCCAATTTACATAACATAGTTTTGATTGATTATGTATAATTTATTATTTTTTATGCGGTTATAGTTTACAATTTCACTTATAACTGAAAAAATATATATGTACCGATTTTCTTCAAACTCGGTACTGTGACCAAACATTAAATTCTGATTAATATTATATAGACGAGTCCTCACGCGTTGGTCTAGTGGCTAGAGCACTCGCCTTTCGTGCGAGAATTCAGGGTTCGATTCCCGTGAGGGCAAAAGTCGGTGTTGACCCAGCATCGTGATGCTACAGTTAGTAGCGCCCTAGGTAGCGAAGGCCGGAACTAAACGGCGTGGGAAATGCGGCGTGCTTATCACACCCCCCCTATTCAAACGCCGTCTGGCAAGCCTTGGTCCTTCATGGGCTGTTGCGCCGTAAGTTTTTTTTGTTTATTATATAGACGATAGAACAGTATAAAATATAGAAATGGCACTTTAGAGAAGACGTAGAACATTTATTAAAAAATGCATGAATTTAAAAAAATGTTGCAAATAAAAGTTGTAGCTCTTTATATGATTAGTTGATACACCAATTTTAAAGAAAATCGGTGGAGCCGTTATCCAGAAATCAAAACCAGCCAATTTCTGACCTCAAAACTTTACTTCCACTGAAAACTTAATTTATGAGGCGGTAAATGAATTAAGTTATAACTTCATTTATATAAACGATTCAACAAGGCTCCACCCCGATAAGCTATACTGCGCCGTGGGAGAAATCTGCATTCACTTCTGGTTCTAATAAGGGCAGACCACTGGGTGGGAGAGAAATTTCGCGATTTGAAACTTTTGTTTTTTTTTAATTTAAGGTGCGTCAACATCTATGGCTTGGCGGCCGGAGCCTTCTCAGTGCACTGCCCGCCTCCGGACAGGTTCTCTCATAACAGACAACACTGTGGATTACCGGGACACAGCTGTACAGGCTCCGGTTGTGATATGAGTTGGAGACTGGAAGATTGGACATCCAGTGCGCATAGAGCGATTGTGATGGATATCTATTTAGAGCAGGGACGTGGAAGTAGTCGTGTGAATGTGGGGGAGAAAATGATTTTGTTTAACACGAAAAGAGCGGATTGGATGGAGTTTAGGTATAGATTGGAGACGCTGAAGTTGAGAATGAATGAAATAGTGGTTGAGAAGAAATTGGATGTATTGAGAATGGAAAAGTTGTTGCGGAAAGTGATTCTGGAGGCGGCAAGAGGAGCGGTTCCTAGGAAGTGTTGTGGTGTGAGAGGGAATAGATGGTGGGATGAGGAATTGGAGAGGAAGAAAAAGGATGTGCTTGCTGTGAGGAGAAGGTTGAAGAGAGAAACCGAGGAGGAAAGGAAGGTATGTATGTCTAGGGAGTACAAGTTGGTGAAAGCACAGTATAAAAGATTAGTGAAAGAAAAGAAAGAGAAAAGTTGGGTTGAGTTTGTGGAAGAGGAAATGAAGAAGGATGTGTGGGGTTCGCCTTATAAGATTGCGGTCAAAAAGGTAAAGCCAAAAGAGATTATAAGTGCGGTTGGAGGGGATGATGTTGTTACTTGGGAAAGATCAGGAAGAGAGTTAATGGATGCGTTAATTTTGGATGATAAGGAAGAGGATGAGAGCGACTGTCATAACCGGATAAGGGAGGAAGTGAGAGTGCGTGAGATTGGAAGGGAAAGTGGAAGGATGAGGGTGGTAGAGAGTGAGTTACGAGCGGCTGTGTTTGGTATGAAGAGTGGCAAGAGCCTGGGTTGGGATGGAGTGATGGTTGAATGGTGAAGTGTGGATTTGAGATTTTAAAAGAGTGTATGTTGAGATTGTATAATGCATGTTTTCAGTATGGAGTGTTTCCCAATGTATGGAAGAGAGGGGTGATAGTTACTTTGCTGAAGAGTGAGGAGAGGGATGTTGGGTTGGCTGCGTCGTATAGGCCTATCTGCTTGCTTCCGGTGTTAGGCAAGATTCTGGAGAGGCTGATTGTTATGAAAATGGAAGTGGTATTTTATGAGAGTATGTCGGTGAGGCAGTATGGGTTTATGAGAGGAAGGAGCACTGAGAATGCGATCGAGAGATTGAGGAATGTGGTAGACAGTAGACAGGAGAAGTATGTGATGGGGATATTTTTGGATATGTCTGGTGCGTTTGATAGAGTGTGGTGGCCTGGAGTGCTCTGGGCATTGAGAAATAGATGGATATAAGATTATGAAAGATTATTTGAGAGGAAGGTGGGTGGAAATGAGATGTGGTACGTGGAGGATTGGTAAGAAGGTGAATAGAGGGTGCCCGCAGGGTTCGGTGTTGGGTCCTCAGTTATGGAAGGTGGTATTTGATGAGTTCATAAGTGAGGTTGAGAGGTTGGAAGGGTGTGAGGTGATCGTGTATGCGGATGATGGCGTGGTGCTTGTGTGGGGGAATTCAAGGAGGCAATTGGAAGAGAGAGGAGGAGTGATTATGGAAGTGATTGGTCAATGGTGTGCAAGGAGTAAAATGAAGTTATCGAAGGACAAGACGGTGGTGATGATGCTAAAAGGCATCTTATCAGAGGAACGGCAACCTCGGGTTAGGATGGGTGACCAAGTTTTGAAAGCTGTGAGACAGGTGAAGTATCTGGGTGTGACATGGAGCAGGCGATTGTTTATTGCGGCCCATGTAGAGGAGGTCACTCGGAGGGCTCGGGATAAAATGATGCGGTAATGAGAGTGATGAGGAAAAGTAGTGTGAGTTATGAAGTGATAAGGAGAATATATGAGGGTATGTATGTGGCGATAGTAGCGTATGCTGCTGGAGCGTGGGTGGATCGGTTGGATGTGAAGGGTAAAAGGAAATTGTTGAGTGAGCAAAGAAGGGTGTTATTGAGTATGATTAGAGGATATAGAACGTTGTCTGTGGACGCATGTTCAGTGATTGCGGGAGTAATTCCCATGGATTTGGAGGTTGAAAGGAGAAGGATTATGAGTGTTATTAAGAGAGAGGGTCAGGTGGAGTGGCGTGGAAGGGTGTTTGAGAGGGTTGGATGTAAGAAGAGTGTTAGGGATGAGGTGATGAAGGTGTGGCAAGAAAGATGGGATGAGTCTGATAAGGGTAGATGGACGTATGGATGGTGGAGTAGTGTGATGGAGCGTGTTACGTCATCGTGGGTGGAGCCTGATTATTGGATAACCCAATTGGTTGGTGGTCACGGTAACTTCAGGAGCAAATTGTACTCGTTGGGGTTATGTGAGAGTGGTGAATGTAGATGTGGTGCTAGTGAGGAAAAAGTGGATCATGTGTTGTTCGAGTGTGATCTGTGGTGTGAGGCAAGGAGAGAGTTTGCAGCGAAATTGAGGGCGCTAGGATTGGAGTTTGAAAGGGAACAAATGGTGAGCGAAAAAGGCTTTGGTGAGTTTGCGCTTTTTGCACGAAAAGTATTGGAAGCCAAAGAGTTGCGGGATTTTGAGGGGGATTAGTTGGGGTACGGCATTGTGGGTGGGGGGATGTTACGCTGTCTTGGGTCGGGTACGGAAAACCCACTGCATCTGGAATGACATGGTAAGTCCAAGCTGGTGTCAGGAGGATGTGGTAAAACCGTAGGGCACGTTCAGGAGTTCTTGTTCATGCCCGGGCCAGTGACCATTCTGGCCTTTAAGTAGGGGACTTGTTCCCTCTACGGAATGGTACCATGGGATCGTGAGTCAGCCCGGCGGAGTTCTGTCTCCATGCTCACGAGAGCTGCGGAAAGGTTTCGTGGTGGTCGAGGATTTGCAGTGATGAGTCCCAATGATCTGTTTTGTGGGAGGAAGTTGGCTGGTTTGCCTTCGGGAATAGTTCCGCCTTCTTCCATTCCCTCACAACAACATGTACAGGCTCCTAAGAAGAGCAAATCTAAGAGCAGCATAGGATTTGAAACATATGTAACTATTACTGCCCACTGATTGTTTCAAAGTCAATGCGGAAGCCATGAGCAGAACCACCCGTTGTGTGGATGATCAACAATTCGCGATCACTTAAAAAAGCCTATCGCCCCAACGATCACGGACGAAGTGGTACGGTAACTTTTAGCCTGCCCTATGTATCACTAATTCGAATTTTAAACAATAACTCCCTCTACTTCTAGTTCTAGTTCTTTAAAGCTCATTGATAAGAAGGTTTACCTGATATTTACTAAACGCAAATACAAGTGTTTCTAAAATATATCCCAGATAGGGAACAAGTTCAGTACACGCTTCTTCTTCCAGTGTGGCAAACGCCGAACAAGCAGCTTCTTGTACACGCTTGTTAGGATCGAGAATTCTTTTCAACAACTACAACAAAAGAGACATCAAAAGTAGCGGATATTAACTTTTTGACCACTGAGAGGTCAACATATAAGGAATAACTTACTTCAGTCATTAAAGGTTTCAAATACAGTTCGTGAGGTTGTGTAACAACCCAGTGTGCGTATCTAGACAGAGTCCAACATGTAATTGCCCGCACTAATGCCTTCTTATCTGAAAGACAGCTGATAAGGTACGGTATCAACTCTCTTAAATGAGGAATCATCCCTGACATGCAACCTGAAATATAAGCACAAAATTCAATAGATTCTTTTCAGACATAAATGAGGCAAAATGAATGGGTTGAAAATATCTCGTGTTAATCACCACATCAACTTTCTCTTACAATTCTAGCTGGCAAGTTTTCTTCAAACTTGGGCTTTTTACTTAAATTTAATCACCCTTAATTATATATAGACATATATATCATTTATCGGAAATATAGACATATATATCGGAAACGTTCAACAATATTGAAATGCAGTTTAGAGTTTTAAAAGCCTATTGATTCCCCGAATCCTTCTACAATGTTTCAAATAAGTGTTAGGTATACAAGTGGAATTAGTATTCAACGTTTAAAAAAGTCGCTTTCAAGTCCGCGTCCGATATGACCGAAAACGAGTTACTTCGCTTTATTAAAGGAAAATGATAGTTACTACACATATTCTATAATATACTGCGGAAGATTCTTCTCGACCGTTCTTATATGAAGGAAAAGGATTGTGAGATTCGGTCTTTAAGTAAAGACCGAATATCAAGATCCTTTACTTTCATAATATACTGTATTTATGTAAATAGTAGTTTACATTTTACAGGAGTCCCTGGTTCTCTTAAACATAACAGTAATCCTATAGCAAAATTCAAAGTAAAACAAATAATCACAACACGTATTCTAAAGTTAAGAACAATTTACCTTCAGCAATGGCTCCAAGAGCGAGAATGCCAGATTCTTTTGCATCCCACTCTGAATGAAATAAAGTATCTTTAAGGATAGGAACTAATACAGGTAACAGATCATCCCTAAAGACATTAGCCATGACGTCTAAGGCTGCAGCACTGCATTTTCCTATGCAATGTATAAAAGGAATTTCAAAAAAGTAAAATTTTGGACTGAAAAAGCACGTAGAAAATTAAATAGAGTTCTGTGCCGATTTTGGAAGCATTAATAAAAAATTCTTACTTAGATTCCAATCGGAAAGTGATGAATCGTCGTCAGTGCAGCATTCATGATCTTCATCGTGTTCAGTAATTGACCCGTCTGAACCATTGTCGGTTGCATGTTTCATAGTATGCAACCTCAATCTAGGAAACCTAGGTCTAATATCTTCATCCCTATCCGGCACTGATTCATCTTCTTCAATATCACCCTGCATCAGTCAAAGAAATTGTCTATAAAGTTATCATTGAAATAATAACTAGTAAAAAATTCTGGCCCACAAGGGGCACTGTACAGAGTGTCTTATAGATCTATATTCACTTAATCCTCAAACCAAGCCTGTCTTAGAATTAGGCAAAATTGGACAAAAGTTCAATCATAATTTTTTTTTTTAATTATTTAAGGCGCCTCAACATCTGTGGTCATTTGCGCCAGGAGCCTTCTCAGTGCACTGCCGGCATCCGGACAGTGTTCTCTCATAACAGAAAACACTGCTGGACAGTGAGCTGTAGGGGCTCCTGGCGCAAATGACCACAGATGTTGAGGCGCCTTAAATAATTAAAAAAAAAATGGTAATAATATTAATTAGAATTATTATAATGATAAAAAAGTATAAGGAGTAAAGAGTAGAATAATAACATGATAAAGAATAAGAGTAGAATAAGTATTTAAAATAAAATAATAAAACTGGCAGGAATTGGCTATGAACCTACGATGCCAGCAGCGTGAGGCCAACACGTTACCTGAACACTACTGGCTCAAATTTGACAACGCTGATTTCATTTTGACTCAACAATGTACTTTGTTTCAGCGCCTGCGTCCTGTATCCAAAAAATAACCTACTTTCTTTAAAACAAATTTAAATAAAAAAACACATAAGCAAAGTAAAAAAAAAAAATCCATTTACAAATACAACAAAAAACTAAACTTATTTATTTAAGAATACATAAATAACATAGAAGTTGGTTATAAAATATAAAAAGTAAAAAAAATGGCAAAACGAAATTTTCCTTCTACTTCAATTTCTTAGAATCAAATCAAAATTAGTCTTCCAATTAAATATTATTTAAATGGTATTAAATGTTAAGTTAAATAGTATTTAATTACTGAACAATCTAATTATAAAGTTTATGTCTAAAGTGTATGTTACTGTGCAGTTACTAATAAATAATTAGTAGCCACTGTTAGATAAACACAATTGAAGTTAAAAAAAAAAAAAAATTACTGACTGTGAATACAGTTGGTATGAAGTTTTTGTGACAGGAATTTTCTAATTAGAAAACTTTACGTTTAATTGAGTAAGATCGCACCTGTCACTAAGTACTCCTCATATGTTCCATTTTGGGAAGGCTTTAGTATACTGTCGTTAGATGCCCTTGCGGGTATTACTTCTCTTTGCCAATTTTCTCGAAGCCAAATTAGTACAGAATGCGAAATATCTTACAAAACCCCAATGGGGTGCCTTCACCTCAGACTCATTTCACACTTAAGCTTCTTTTTTTAAAATTCAAAAGTCTCCACAACCACGCTGATGTGTCGTCTTCTTTCTTCTAAAAATTGTTGGCCCTCCTTACACTCAATCAAGGAGTCCTTACTTTAATTAATCTATTTTGATTAACACATACTAAATTTATTACTAATACTACTTTTCAATTCAATTAATCCTATTTTTTTATTTTTTTTATTTAAGGCGCGTCAACATGTATGGTCATTGACGCCCGGAGCTTTCTCAGTGCAATGCTGCCCTCCGGACAGTGTTCTCTCGTTACAGACAACACTGCCCATCACTGGACAGTGAGCCACAGTTGAGCATTGTCTTTTTTTCATTTATTTTTCTTTAAAACAGTTTCTGTTACTTTTCTAACCTAAATTCGTTACACATCGCTGACGCTCTCAGCCGGGCAGTGGCTGCCGTTGCGCAGGAGCGAAATAAATGGTGTCAAGCCATGATCAAGGAGGGGAGCGCCGAGAAAGGGGAAAGCGGCCTTTGGTATTTGACAAGTGGCAAATGGGACCGTGTTAGATGGAAGGTGCTAGTTTCCGCAAAGTTGCGAGAGCGTATACTAAGTCCAAAGCACAGCGTGGTCCGGCCATCCGGGACCCGCGAGAACCGTAAAAGGAATTAAATCTAAGTTTTACTAGATTTTAAATGGAGAACCACATCAAAGAGTTTGTCAGAGCGTGCCGCTCAAGAGCGAAGTCACCGGTGGGCTTGCAAATACTACTTGCTGTAGAGTATAGGGCATCCAGTCCATTTGAATTAGTGTCGCTCGCTTGAACATAGTAGGACCCCTCCCATTGAGCTCGTCGGGGAACCGTTATTTGTTAACCTTTATTTCTAGATGGGCGGAGGCGATCCCGATAAAAAAAACAGTCAGTCGAGAAGATAGAGCGAGCGTTCGTTGAAGGATTGATTTTACGTCATGGAGCGCCCCAGCAAGTCCTCACAGTGGAAGAAAGCAATTTTATGTACGGTCTGTTCCGGCCCGCCTGCAAAATGCTGGGCATTAAAAAGCTACAGACCTCCGCGTACCACCCTCAGGGGAATGGGATGGTGGAGAGATTGTTGGCGGGCGTGGTTCGACGATATGGAAGGGACCTTTAGGTGCGAAAGAGACCGTTAGGTGCCGTTTGCGTTTATGGCATATGGATCAACGCCACATTCCTCCATCGGATTCACCCCTCATTTCCTAAACCACGGGAGGGAACTCGGGCTACCATTTGATTGCAGGTGGCAGCGGAAAACCCGGAATTATCGGTACAGGAATCCGTAATGTCGGTAAGGAGTAGCCCCGAAGAGGCTTACCACAAGACCGAGAGACAGACGCCCGGACGAGGAAGAGCGGACCGATACTTTTAATGCTAATAAGAAGATGCGCGTTAGGGATTGGGGAACAACAGGTTTATCTTTACGAGCCGCCGTTCCCATGGGCATGCAGAAAGTTTCGGCGACCGTGGACAGGTCCACACACGGTAGTGACGAAAACATCCCCAGTAAATTATGTGTTGTCCCTCGTGGCGGGGGGTAGATGCTTCATGCTTTTAAACCGGCTCAAACCCGCCCATATCCGAATTCCGAATCCTATAAGAAGGCTCAGGTGCCGAAAGTGCGGGAACATTATTCTGAAAAGTGCTTCAGAATAATGGGAAGGAAAGTGACCTATCGGACAACTGGGGAATGGATGGAACGATAATAGCTCAGGGGAAGCGAGGCGAGCGGAAAGCAGCCCATCCCAACGACAAGGATCCGAATTAGAAGTGGAGAAATCGGCTGAGGAATCGAGTAAGGAATCCAGGAATCCAGTCGACCCTTCCTGGATCCCTTAACCCACAGACTTCGACCAAACAGAGGCCAATATGGCATTATGGACCAGAGAGTTCTTTGAGGTGGTAAACCTGAGGCAAGCATGGTTTGACATGGGAAAGGAAAGTATGGGAAGTGAAGGGTAAACCCGGTATCCTTGGCTTTATCTGTATCACAGTGACTAACCAGTTAGGGTAGACTACAGAGGAGTCTCCATTAGTTGGTGAACTCATAGAGTAGAATAAGGATGATGGAGGGAGGAGGATGGGGATAGAAGGTGTAAGACCCTCAAGTAACGCCATGTCTTGCCAGAGCCCGTGGTATCTTAAAGGACCCAGTAGAAGGGTATTTGGATATCTGTGGTTGGACCTGAGTCGAGTTGAATCTTATGTGAAGCTATGAAAGCTTTCAGAGGGAGGCATCAGAGCAGCGACCGCAGCCAAATCAGCGGAGTCCATGCCACCGGTTAGTGAGCGGGTACAACAGAACCGAAGGAAGGTGAAAGCCAAGTCAGAAAAGGTTTCACTATAGGAGCTGCTGAACCTGAACAAAAACGAAAACACTGGTGATACCGAACGAAGGAGGAAGTTTTCGCCAGCAGACAGGAGACGTCCCGATACCGCACAGCATCACCATCAAGATGTGGCTCCTACCGGCCGAAGGCCAAAGTCGAGTTCAGGAGAAAACTCTACTTTGGAAATGTGGGTGGAATGGGGATCGCCATGTGATTAGAGACAGTGGAATTATGAGCTGGCGGCTCTAGTCCCGCACGTACTCCAAACCAGCCCACCTCTCACCTAGCACGGGGACACTACTATCATCATTGCGAAACCTCGACCACCACGGTAAGATGTAGAGGTAGCACCTCTTCCTCAACTCGTGAGCACCTTTCCTCAACTCGTGAGCCCGGAGACAGAACTCCGGCGGGCTGTCTCACGATTCCGTGATACCATTGTGACAGTAAAGGTAACTCCCTACCGCATAAAGGCCCTGAAATGGGGATGGCCAGCTCGGCTGGTGGTGCGGGGTATAAGGAGTGGACAGTAGGGCCTGTGACGCTGGCTGCGAAGGGTCAACAGCCAGACAGAGTGCCGCCACATCCCTCACCTCGCCAGGACTGGCAGTGTCGTATAATTAGACGTATGTACTCTTGCTATTTTAAGTTTCGGAGAGAGGCCTTCTTCAGTTTATCGAGAGATTCGAGGAGTTTTACGTGTAATTTGTTTTTTCCTTTACGAAAGGGTAGTTTGATATAATTAGCTTTGTATAGCCGATCTCTTTAATTCAGTTTCTTTATTATATATATATTCATATATATATTGTATATATGCTCATAAATCCATTCTTTTTAAGTATACCTTTTCTTTTCTCAGTGTGCTTTTGTATTATGTGTATCTTAATTTAAGATATAATATATCTGTATTTCTAATAGAGAAGTTTATTACGCTCCACTTTCCCTTCCCCTAGCTCACTGCCAAAGGTACGAGCTATGATGTCCATATCGTCCGCTTATGCCAAGACCCACCAAAGGGTTGTAGCGCCGTGGAGATAGATCCTATAAAACTTTCAAAAAAAAAAATTTCCTTTTGGACAGTAACATGTAGAGGTAGCAATAAAGATAGTTATAAGTTGTAATTATACTCAAGAGAGGTCGAAGCTGTTTTTGTTTTCACAGTATATAACCTCAATATTGGTGTAAATGTTGTTTTTTATTTGATAGATAATACATAAATATGACAAGAGATGTGACTCGTTTGTTGTAGAAGCTCCTCCACGCTAAGGAGGAAAAGAAGTAGATATCGCATAAATACAGAAAGCAAAATAATCACAGCATGGTACCCGGTTCGATTTCTGATCTTGCCTTGGATTTTGTATGGTGTATTTATGCAATTATACATTGCAGAGCTAGGAGTGTACAAGAGTAAGGAGTGAGCTAGGGGAAAAGAAAGTGAATCATAATAAATTGTTCTATCAAAAATACAGAATATTATATGGTAAACTAGGATACACACATACAAGGAAAAGCACACTCATAAAAGAAGGTATACTTAAAGAGAATAGATATATATTAAAGAAAATAACTATGTAAATCAAGTTTACACAACAAAAGAAATTTGCAAATTTATACACATAGGAAAATATTTACTTAGACAGGCCACACAAAAAAAGAGCAGGCGATCATAATCATCAGTCGTTAATCAGATTACATTTTGCCTTACTCTGCTCCAAGTGGTATGGTCTTAGCCTATGTTTTTCCTTACTCCCATAATTATTCTCTCTGATGGATCCACTTGCTTGCACTGTGATAGGGTTTTTATTGAATCCCTAGAAACGTTATCCGCACCGAGTGGTCATTCAACCTTTTAGCGAGAGAGAGAGAATCTATCAAAATTCCAACTCAAAACCTTCCATGCAAATGTACCGCCTTTTCTTCTTTTATTGTGGACTAGACACAACTCCTAACCTTCTTTCCTTTTCCTTTTTTTACCTTCCACGTTTTCCATCTACAGGTGAAGTGACGTAAAGTTTTGGTGCTTCATCCATTAATGAGACGGAGATTGTGAGAGTACCAGGAGCACGTGGGCCATCCGGGCTAAGTGCATTTACCCTCGGAATAAGGGCCCAGGCAAATAGATTAAAATTAATAGTATACAAAAGTAACAAAAATGGAAAATTCAGGTTACAATTTAAAAGTTACTTTACCTTAAGAAGAATTATATCTATTTCAGAATATTTCATGCCTTTGACAAGTATTGGTACAAGTGTGGAAAGATGTGGTGTTAAAGCCTCTTTACATATCTGCTGATCGGCTAATGATAACCAAAATTCACAAGCTTCCAAAGCAACACCTTCATCGGAATCCTGAGTTCTGGTCAACATATACTGAAACATGTATAATGTTATAAGGTTATAAAAGATTACTCGTATGAACAGCAATTTTATTCTTTTATTTACAGAGGTAAACTTCTGTTACTTAGTATATCGTCAATGCGCCAACCCTTCTTATCTTGAAGTTAATTTTCAAAATTTGTTAATGGTATAATTGGTTTTGAGTGCTCCGAAATTGTGGCGTCCAATTTCTTATTTTAAATGGAAATATTATTACTTCCTCTTATTGCAGCAAGAAGTACTGTGATTGTGTCAGAATTTCAACTTGATATTTTTCCGGAAATACATGTTTTAATGATCCCAGAATATAGGATAAAATCTGGTGTGAAACACTCACACTATTTTCTCTTACTCTCCCTAATAAAATTAATTGTAAAATGATAAATTTTCTCATATATAAACATGTAGGTGGTGGGGGACAAGTGCCCAACTACCAAAAGTGGCAGGGAGAGAATAAATACAATGTAGAGAGACACAATACTGAGAAAACACATTTAACGTCTCAGATTATTCAGCAGAACACGGAGGTCTCGGGTTCATGTCCAGTGCTACCCCTAACATTTTCTCTTCCTACGAGCCTTTACACCTCACTGTTCGGTGATGTACAGTGTTATCTGGTAAGAGAACATTGTCCACACCCCGGCAGTTTACTGAGAAGGCTCCGAGCGCCAATGACCACAGGTCCAGGCGCCTTAAGAAACAAAACAAACAATATTCAGAAACACCTCAAAACAATTTTTCAAAAATGTTTCAAACAAAAGTGAAAATTTCTATCTATGCTGCAAGCATTCCAAGTTTAAAAAAAATCGTTGTAACCGTTTTCTAGAAAATTCCAAAAAACTCAAAACCTATTCTCTAAAATCGCACTTTCGTAAACTGATTTTTTAAAAATTGGAATTCTCAATGCTTCTGTCTATTAATATTATGAAGTGGTGACCATATAATATATTGAAGTGGGACTTTAGAAGAAAGGATAACGCTACTGCTCTTCCAGAATCATCTTAAAATAAATTTTCCCGGGAAAATGTAACAAATAGAAGTGATGGGTATTTATGTGTGTACATAATATGCAAAGTTTAAAGCAAATCGTTGGAGCCGTTTTTGAGAAAATCACGAAAACCTGAAAAAATCATTCAATAATGTCGTACTTCCGGTTGATGGACTTTGTCCGAAATCATCGTGTCTGATGCGTAGTTTTAAATGGTACACCAAGCTTGAGCTTCCTGCGACTTTTCGTTTTTGAGATATACTGTTAACACACAAACACACAATTCATTCGCTGTAAACATTTTTTTCGTATCAGAGGTCCCCAAAATGTATTTTCTGTGAAAAATTAATGTCGAAATATCTGACACGACCGCAATACTTCCCTTTTACTAGGAGTAAGAGGAAATATTAAGGTTTTTAGGGAGTGACCTCTCCTTTTATATATGTGTCAGAATAAAATAGCGCCCTCTTCCCACATATAAACTAGATTTGACAATAGAGTGGGTTAGGCATCAAGAGAAGGTGTTATGGGATTATGAGTTAGTATGTTGGAGAGATAAGGATTGAAAATTGTTTTTGTTTGTAATGTTTACGTTAAATTTATAAATACAGTTATTGTGATTATTTTTTGTGTAATTATTTATTAATTCTCCCTAACGTTTTAGTAGTTGAAATATATATAAAATATAAGTTCGTATTCGTTGATTGTTTTTAAATAACTTTATTTCAAAGAACTACATAAACAGGCCGTACCACAACTACCTAAGTCTACTGTTTGTTTACAAAGTGTTATATTTATATGAATTAGTAAAATGCTGTATCTGCAGTTTTAATATAACAAAGAGATTCGCGAGTCCCACAAATTAGTAGGTACAATTAAATTAGTTAAATATATTTATTAATTAATTATATAATATATTAATAATTATTTACAAAAATTAAAATAAATTACTTCTTTATAACAGTGAGCTATCTACAATGGTAGGCATCCCTAACAAAGGCAGTAAGTGCAGACCAAACTCTTCCATTAAGCAACTCGATACAATGCGGGATGCAAATCTGCGAGGAACCAAAATATTTGAGGCGCAATCATTATACTTAGGGCACTCAGTCAAACGTGATGTACGTCTTCAATACAATTTAGAGTGCACATAGGACAGCTCGGTGAACCCTCAGAGTTTCAAGGTTTGCAGGTTAAATGTAGCATTACAGATCTTATTTTGATAATTAATTTAGAATTTTCAAAAGTTTCAGAGAAAAGATAATTGTTACTTAAATTAAAGGACAAGAAACGATATAAACGGAGAAAGTTACTATATTAGCTTGTAGTGTAAAATTAATATTCTCGTTAGTGAGCATAGATTTTAAAAGTAACTCAGAGGGTGACCAGACTGTTCCAGTATGTTCCTATAAATACCAATAACAATACTGTGTCTCTTTAGAAAATCCAACCACTCACTGTACCATCCCAACTTCTTGTCTATCATAGACAAGGCCAGTTTTTTTACAAGTCTACAATCAGATATTTCAAATGAAATTTTCTTAATATATTTAACATGTAGACGATATGTGTACATAAACATAGTATTTAATCCAGTCTTTAGATGTAGAAAGTAATTAGGTGTTTATTGCGGCAGACCAAATATCTATTTGAGGAAGAAGCGCTGTAATTTTTCAGCCCCTTCGAATTGCCTGCATCCCCACACTTGAGCCGCATAGCACATAATCGAACGCGAAATTGAATAAAAGATTTGAATCTTTGAACTGAACCTTACATCCTCCTTAATAAGTTACCGACACGATTAAGAGCAAATTAGCTTTGCTTAATTTTTCAGTTAAATGCTTTTGAAATTTAAATTGATATTAAATTTTACTTCTAAATAATCATATTCATTAACAATATCAATTTTATGGCCACAGAAAAACCATCTTTCTCTACTTGAGATTTTACCAGCATTTGGTTTAAATATGAGCATTTTAGATTTCTTCACATTAACACTCAAGTTCCATTTAGAGCAAAAGTCGTCGAGATTCTGAATCATATGCCTCATGATAACATTATTTTCAGACAAGATGACGACATCGTCAGCATATGCTAACAATTTAATTTTAACACTGGATATCTTGATTCCACGATCAAGCTCAACACCCAAATCGTTCAGGAACACACTGAAAAGGAGCGGGCTAATGAGGCGCCCTTGTTTCAAACCCATCGACACCTCAAACTCATCGGTAAGCCCACATCGGGTCCATATAGAAGCATTAATTTGGAAGCCTTTAACCCAGCTCAACATTTTCGATGAGACATCCATACTGGATAGCTCATAAAAAAGCACATGTCTATCAACACAGTCAAATGCCGACTTGAAGTCTAAGAAAAAAGCATACACATTTTTTATTAGACTCGTTTTGAACCCATTTCAACCTTATGATGCTCTCCAATGAAAAGACATAATCGATGGTAGAGTAACTTCCCCGAAAGCCCGCCTGAAACTCTTCCAGTATCCTTTCTGAATTCACGTAGTTCGTTCATCTGTTTTGCAATATACACAAATAGAATTTTGACATGGTATTTATAAACGAAAGGCCACGGTAATTCTCTAGTAAATGTGGGTTGCCTTTTATATGTAACGGGAATGTTATCGATTGGACAAAGCTATGTAGGACACAGTTCGGTTGTTATAAATTTGATAAAAAACATTTACTAACTTTTCAAAAAATACATTAGGTGCATTAAAATAAAATTCATACGGGATTCTGTCCCGGCCAGGAGCTTTACTTAACTTGGCTTTTGATATTACAAAATATAATTCATCCAAAGTTTTTGGTTTATCTAACTCTACATTATTCACATAAGGTTCAGCATACGACATAGTAAAGCTATGCAAAGGTGGGTTTAACATCGTTTTGAAATTCTCCTTAACTTCTTCCGGCTTGCAAGTTGGAAATATAAAACTATTTTTCTTTCTGTAATTATTAACTATCGACCAAAATTGTTGACTATGATTTATAAATTTTAATTTAGAAATTAAACTTTCATTGAATTCTTTAAGTTTCTGTTTGCACACCTGTTTATATAGATTAGTAGCGTCTAAGTACGAATACTAATCAATATAAGCACGGATAATGATCAATGTGACCAGACTGGAATTGGTTTTTCGAAATGCATATAAGAATCTAAATGTCCTTTTCCTTAAAGTTAAACAATGACAATCAAACCAAGATTCTTTAAATGGTTTCTTAATTTTTGAATTTAATTTACTTTGTTTGTACCCACGTTCGGCCGCCTGTCTGGTACATTCCTTTAAATAATCAATTGAGTCATTAGTAAGTGTTGGCATATCAGATTTATCATTTATAATTCGCTCCAATTTACATTTAAAATTTTTCTTATCATTATCCGTGAACAATAACAATTTAGGCAATAATGGTATAACGTTATTATTATTCTCATTTTTATCTATTTCCAAATTTAAACAAAGTTCAAGAGGCATATGATCTGAATACTACTGTGGCAAAATTTTAAATCTATGAGCACAATCAAGTACTGGGTAGGGTACTCAACAGTAATCTTTGACTGAGCTGCCTCTCGTACTGACATACATACACTCGCCCCTTCACAGTCATCAATCGTTCGCCCATTTAATATACACAAATCATTATCCTCACAAAACTCTAAGAACTTTTTGCCTTCATTCTTCAATATACAATCTTTAGACTTTCTATTTAAATTGATTTTTCTAACTTTAATGTCTCAGGTAATATTTGTAAATAAGACAGCCTAGCATTTCAATCACCAATTAAAATACAGTTTTTTCATTGCATTTTGTATTTAAAAATTAGAAATATCATTGAAACTTTGCACCCATAGATTACAATTTATATAGGCAAACAACAAATAGTCTGTTTACCTAAATTTACTTTCAAGAGAACTCTACCACCAACTTGAACAAACTCAATAGTATGAGATAATCTACTGCTGTTGCCCATTAAAATTCCACCTCTAGCTCTACCTGGCACCCAGCTCTTTCTCAACTTTAATCCAGTGCAATTTAAAATTATTGAAATAATGCTCAAACTTAGATATGTCATGTTCAAGAACGAAAGTTTCACTTAACAAAAATACATCATAACCAATAACAAACTCAAAAAATTCCGTATTAGTTAACTTATTATTTAAAACTTTAACGTTGTAAGATAGAATATTAATTAAAACAGAATTATTCATATTCAAACTCAAACTTAATAACTTCCGTGTCCGAGATGATCTTGTTAAAGCTGAACATCCGCCTGTCTGCTGTCAATTGGGGCGTTGACCATTCTCTAAGAACATCCTAGGGGACTGCTGCCATCCTAGGGGATCCTAGGGCACTGCTGCCATTCTGAGCTTCATTAAAAGATTCAGAGAAATCCTGCCCAGTTAACTCAGCTAGTATCTCAAAACCATTTCTTCCTCCTTATGCTACAAGACCAAGATCTTCATCCCATTTGAATTTTACCGTGCGGTTGTTAGAGATTAATATTAACACATCACTATGTAGCTGCAGCTTGCACCCAGATTTAACTTGCAAAATTTTCCTTCTCAGGTATAGCAACTTGGCTCTTCTAAATCTTGTCAACAATGAAAAGTCCTGGTTTATCAATATACCTGCATCTTTAGTTTTATAAATATTAGCCACTATTAGTAGAACTTCCTTTAGCTACTAAATTCTACCAACACCACTCTTCTTCCTAATTTAGTTCGTCCTATAGGGAAAGCTTGAATTATATTTACCTCAATGGGAAGACCTAGTAGACTTATGCAAATTTCCTGAACTACTTTGTCATACTCGTTACTCTCCGGTATCTCTCTGAATACAAGATTGTTTCTTCTAATTTTATTTTCTAAATCTGGTACTTTTTCCTTCAGCTGCTTATTCTCTTCTTTTAACATCAATAGTTCTTCTATGATCTTTTCAAATCCGACAACTGAATTATCAATTTTCTCTTCAAGCTTATTCAAATCATCTTTAAGAGCTACCTGCAACATCTGTTCGCTAATAACTCTCATTGTTTTTATTTCATCCAGCCACGATGGCTGTAAATTAACATTGTCATCACCCAATTTCCTTGATTCAAAGTTTTTACCAATTCAGAAGAGCTTTGGGCACGCTTTCTTTTATTAAACTTGTCTTTCGAATTTATAACAGAAAAATAATACCAACGAAAAAAACAATAAACAAAATTGTTTACATAAACAGAACACAACAGCAAGGTGAACGCTCTTAAATCTTTTCTATCTTATTATGATGAGCTTTGTCATAACAACAATGATGCCTCACTTCAGTATATATGTGTTATTCCCTCTCTCTTAAACAAGTACTAAACTCACATATAACTTACTAATACTATAAAAACCAAAAATATAATTTTCTTTCACAATTTTCTCAGTAACTGTTTGATAAAAATTCACGATTTTTTGTGCTATTATTCACAACACTTAGTTATGCCAATTTTCAACTATCACTCAAAACATAACCACACTTTATAAAAGAAATACAGGATACGCTGTTCAGTCTCTGAACGCTCGATTTGAACTCCTGTGTGTATGTGTGTGTGTTGGTGTGGATACTTGGTAATGAGAACGGTTAAAAGTCACTCTGGCTATAATACTTTAGATAACAGACAACATTCGCCTAATAGTTCAGTCGTAAAAGGTGTATTTCGTAAGTCGAAACAGAAATAGAGAATTTTTAATAAGTTGTTCATAGTATACTTCGTTATTCGCGAACTTATGTTTATCAAAAATAATTATAAAAGAATAATTTCTGAGAATTCATGTGTTTTATACTGACAATTCCCGAATATCCTACACATTTTGATGTCAGCAGTAGGATCCTATAGGTCTGGGAGATTAAATACGAGCCAGAGGCATTTGGAAAGCATATGGACGTAGAGAAGAAATCCTCACCTTAACTGAACGTTGCCAATCTGTAAAAATTTTGCTCTCCCACCAAACTTTTAGAACGCAGATGAGACGAGATGATGAAGATTAATAATATAAATAATTGAATCGTGAATCATATCAATTGTAAACTAAATGTTCATAACTTTTTAATTAATTTTAAAGGACAGATTATAATACAGATATAAAATTTATTCACATAGGCTCCTAATAAATTTAAAGAGTTTATTTTAATTAAAAAAAAAATAACTCCTAAAACAAGCAAACTGCTGGTTGGCTGCGGTCAAAGAACTTCAAACGTTTATTCTATCGATGTTTCGGACACCTTTGTGTCCTTCCTCAAGAACTACATGAAAAAACAAAGAAAATGATTATAAGTAAGGAGTGCGAAACAAGAGACGGTCAATATGTAAACAAAGGCTGGCATTAAAGAGTAGTAGAATGAACGAAATATTACTACACTTGCAAATGTAAAAATAAATAAAAAAAAACATACAAAATTTATGGAAGCATGGAAAATAAAACACTAAAGATCAAAATAAACATTAAAAATTGAAAATTAAAAGAAACGATACCTGCAGAGGGTTATGTTTTTTTTTCCTATATCATGACTTCAGCTATTCAGCCATTCTACGTGGCGCAGCCCTGCGACTGCGCTGGCGATTGACGTGTTCGTTGGATTTCCAGGGAGCAAGTGAGAACATCTTCACCCCCCAGAGTTAAAAGAAAAAAGAGGTTATGGAGTAAGGTATGCTTACAAAAAAACATTGAAAGACAGAAAAGAAAAAATTTTAAAAGCTGGAAAAAACATGAGGAGGTAGAAGAAAAAAACAAATGAATAAGTAAATATAAAATAAAAAATTAAGTGAGGTGTAAAAAAAGTTGGTGAGAATAATTTATTTGGGGGGGGGGTAAGCAAATGTAAATTGTTGTTGTGGGAAGAAGTGATGACATCCTTGTCTTTTTTGTAACTATGGGAGATAGGACTGAAATGAAAGTGGATGGATTACAAGCCGTTTCAGTGGTTAGGACGGAAGCATTACGGAAATCAAAGGAATGGGCGAGGTCAAGTGCATGTTTTGTGAGGGTGAGGGCGTTACTATCGGTTTCTTTGTTAACTAGTCCAGTTCATGTTGTGTAAGTCCCTTTCCTAACTGTTGTTTTGATTAACCAATGTAACATATGCAAACAGTTTGATGCAGCGCAAAGTATGCTGTAAACAGAATTCGTTTGGTTATAGGTTTCAATTGGATCTTTATTTAAGTTAAATGTAAAGTTTGCTGAGTTTGTTGGAGGAGCAGAGACTAGAGTTGAGGTTGGGAATGACAGACTTTGAAATATGAATAATATTGTATGAGATGGAACTTGTGTAGATAAAAGAACGGAATACAGATGGCTCGAGCATTGTATGGGCTAAGGTTTTTGAAAGTTAGTTTTTTTAATCTACGGAATATTTTGAGGGTGAGGTGATTGGATAATGATATTGTAGTAGATTGTTATCTATTCTGTTATACTGTCATTCTGGAATGAAGATACAGAGAGTTTAATGGCTCGGTTGTATAAGTTTTTTATGGAACTGATTTTGTGATTTAAGGGCTGGTTTGAAAGGAAATGTCTGCCGGAGTAAGTAGATTTGGTGAGCTGAAAGAAATATGGTTACTTTTCTGTTTCTAAAGTAGATTTCATGCGTAATTGGTAAGAGCAAAAGGTGTCAAGTTTAAAGGAATGCGGTCTGGATTGACAGTCAGAAAGAGGTAGCCAACATATTTCACTAAGAAAGAAATGGAGTTGTAAAGGGAATGAAGACTGGCGTTAAGGAGGTCGTTCATAACAATCTTTGGCCCCAGTCAACCAACATTTTGCTTGTTTTATCAACAACCAAACATAACTATTATTTATACTGGAATGCGTTGTGTTTATTGACTGTTTTTTCTTTTTATAAATGTTACGATTTTCCTGGGTGTGTTGAGGAAATGAACCACTTTACAGCCTTATTTTCTTTTTATTATGTACTATACATATAGTTTCTCCTAACGTTTCGACATTTCACATGCCATTATCCCAGGATAACACGTTTTTATCTGAAATTTTTACAAAGTGTACAAAGCATATGTTAAATAGAAAAATTGTATATTGATTACAATATTGTCCGCAAATTGCAAATACCAACCATTTTAATTTAACATTCTGATAATGTGGGGTTGTTGAGTGTTTATAATACCAGAAGATATAATTCCCTTTTGTTTTTACGTTAAAATGAGTAACATATACATTTAAATACATAACAAAAGTAAATATCAGAAATTCCCTCATCAAATATTGACGCAGATTAACAACAATCTTACAGTAATAATCATGACAGTAAAGAACCGTTACTCATTTTAACGTAAAAAAAATGGAAATATATCTTCTGGCTCATCACGTATTATAAAAACTCAACAACGCCACATTATCAGAATGTTAAATTAAAAAGGTTGGTATTTGCAATTTGCGGACAATAATTATTTTAATCAATATACAATTTTTCTATGTAATCATATGCTTTGTACACTTTGTAAAAATTTCAGATAAAAAACGTGTTAATCCTGTGATTATGGCATGTGAAATGTCGAAACGTTAGGAGAAACTATATATATTGACATTATTCCACGTGAAATATGGCGGAAGATTGATTGGATGATGGCGCTGTGGTAAAAAGAAGTAGGAATCCATCAGTATTAGTATTAGTAGTACGTGGATTGTTCTGCTTAAACAAAGAAATGTACAGGCAGTTTATTATATAGTGTATGGCTACACATATTTATGAGGTCCTAATTATAAAATACTTTGCACATGATACGTTATGAACGATTTTATGTATTTCCTTTTAAATAAAAGAATATCTGGGTATAGAAAGACCTTTTTGTCTCATGGCGGTCTTGTCACAACCTTGATTTTTATTATTACTTTTTTTATTGTATTTGTTTATTTGGTTAATAAATTGGTATTATGATATGTTTTAAAATTAATTTCGTCATCTAAATCAAACATTACAATACATAATAAAAAGAAAATGGCTGTAAAGTGGTTCATTTCCTCAACACACCCAGGAAAATCATAACTATTATTTATATTAAAATAACTACTTTATATTTTGGATCTTAAGATATATTCTTAAGGACCCAATTATATGTTCAACAAATTTATATAATACTCTTGGAGAAATTTAAAGCAGAATAATGAAATTTTAATGGTAGTAAACTATATTAAAGATTTACAAATTTATTAAGTCTGTATAAGTTCATTTTTTGAGAGCCTCAGAGGAGTCTCAAATTGACCTTCCGCTTCTATATAATTATATTCGATGCAATTTACGGTTCTATCATCTGTATAATATTACGGTCCATTAAATATATTATTGTTAAAATTCTGAGTTCGAAGAAAATCGATTAAATGAAATTACGCCTTTATGGTTAGATTTGTGAGATATTCAGGTTTTTTTTTCGAAAAAAATATAAAAGTTTAAATAAACTTGGGATGCTAATGCTCATAGATGCATTTATTTTATTCAACTTTTTTCCTGTAAAGACTGATTTTAAGGGGTACCGTACCGGAGAAACTATGAGTCACATCCATATAGTCTTATCCCTGAAACCAAGAAAACAATCCCTTCTAACTACCTAAATCTACATGACCAACTGTAACTAAATATATTTCTTTAACGTTTAATAAAATTTCCAAAATTTGTCTGCAAGAATTGTAACAAGTACATCAGAAGAAATTGTGTTAGAGTTTTACAACAGATTTTTTCATTGAACCAATGAATTTACCATGCGTAATATTAATCGAAACATTTTCATTTCAGGTTATTTTTCTTTAAAAAATCTCTTTTCAGAAATATAAAAAAAACACTGTAGCATAGTGAAATTACTATTCTACGGGGGATATAGTGCATTGCACATTAAAACATTGAAAGATCAAATCACTGGGATTACCCAAAAATTTTCAAAATTGAGTTGTCAATATGCGAACGCAGTTTATATTTCAAATTGTAAGCTCTTACCTCTATTATATCATGCATGTGAGGAATCAGCCTATCCATTCGTACATCAAGTAACATTACAAGTGCCCGGCATACATTTTTTCGTACATCTGGTTCATTATCTGTAGCAAGACTAAAAAGGCCTTCGATGAACTGATCTATATGTACCATTAGTGAATTCGTTCTGTTTATGATGAACTGATTGACACAGCCAACAGCATGAGATCGAATTTTACTGCTAGAATGGCCAAAAAATTGAATGAACCTAGGAATTAAAATATTCAAAGGCCTATTTAAAGCGTCAGAATCTAGCAGTTCGGCAGAGTCTTCACATATTTTTTGAAGAGCTCCAAATGCACCCTATAAAAAAAAGAAGTAAAGTTAAGGCGTGTAGAGTTAGTAGAAAATGAATATAATGAGGTGAACAGTTACTTCAACAAATAACTTTTTAGTATCAACTGTTTTTAACAAATTCACTGGACTTTTGCGTAAGGGACCTATGGGTCCATAGTAGGCTTTATTGCGTTCTAAGCTTCAAATTTATTTCCATTTCTTTGCAATGTTTTCACTAATGAAGTGTAAACACAAAAGTAGGAAATGCTTCTAGTAATTTAGTGATGGGTAACACTGTCTGAAAGACAATAAAGAAATGACTGTTCGATAACCAAAGGAAATAAACTACGTCAAAATAAATGTATCTATTTTTCATGAGAATAGGGATATTCATAATTTATTTTTATATATTTATTTATTTATTGCTAATAGCAAGTATTGGGTTAAGTATTATTGAGTTAGCCTTAGTTGGCAAAATTATAATTTTTTTTTCCTTAAAATTAAACAGAAAATGACTTTCTAAATACAATAATTTGTCTACAAACAAAATATAATTTATAGTTAAATAGAATTATGAAGTAAAAATAACCTCTTTAAGTTAGCAGAAGAGGAACAAACAAATCCAAACAGAACAACAAAAGCAAGAACAGTGCCCTGATCAGAGAAAGAAGAAAATATTGTTTATTTTCCCGATTTGGGTAGTTTTATGCTTTTAAATATACATGAATGACTGATCTATTCATTAAGAATGAAACTCCGAATTTTAATTGACTGTGAACAGAAATTATAAATAGCACAAATATGATCTTGAGAATTTAGTGTAAGCAACTGTTCAAATAAGTCGTCATTAGATCTTGACAAGAGACAAAAAAAGATTAATAATAAAATGGGCTCTTATTGGGAATAGAGTTTTACAGTCGAAGAGTGAGTTAAATATAGAATCAGGGGACATTTGTTTACAGATTAAGCATATACTATTTGGTCAAATCACAGGAAGAGTTATTAATGTATAGTCTTGTAATTTTTAAACTGCAAAGGCGCAACGGTGAGACTATTCCAGTTTTCTTTATGTTACAACCCAAATTCAAATATGATTCTCCCACTCCAAAATTACTAATACATTATATTTAGAATAATTATATTTTCAACATCATGACTTATATAATGATTTACAAATTTATATGATATCTTTTTCTTTATGGAGTGCTGGAGTACTATTGAATTTTGTGATACGAAAATGCCTAAACAAATTATGGAGTACATCATTGATTTAATGTATGAGATCCACTCCCTTTAGCTTGTCCTTAGCATTATACATGGTAGCATTGTACGTGGTAAGCGTGACTCATCCATCTTTAAAATTTGAATTACCAAGGAGATCATGGCATTAAAGACGGTCACTTTTAGTGGATTTACTCCGTATTCTAAGAATGGTGTAGTTCTGCAAGTTCATGATTTACTGGCCGGCTGACGAAAAACCCTTCAGTCTATGGTGGCTGAAGCTGCTGGTCTCAATTTTCTCTTTTTAGAAGAAGCTCTCGATGAAGTTTTGGAAGCATCTTGGACTGATATCTCGATATCATCTAGTAATTTCTTGTCCTGACTTATTTTTATTCTTCTCGTTCAATAAACAGTTGCAGGTCCGATTCGGACTGAACAACCATTGGCCTGGAGGTTTCTGAGGTTTTTATGTCTGAACCAGGGAGCCAAAGGTTTGAGGGAGTATTTTTACTCACATAGGGCGAAACTTTCCTGTGTTTCTCGAGACGGCTATTCCGTCGCGGAACCTCATTCTAGCCCATCCAGCGCGTCCTCGTCGCTGGCTCCTGAAACATCTGCGCTCCACTTTTTGGAAGCGTGGGTGGCCAAGCTGGAGGGCGAACGCAGAGGGTAGCCTTCGGGCTATTTGGGAACCTAGCACTCCCACGTACCTCAGCTACAATTACAGACTAACAAGTGCAGTGGTTTTCCCATTAGGAGTGTGAGTTGGTGGAGACTTTTCTGCCCTCTGTTTGGGTCGCCATAATTTATGTGCGGCCTGAATCTCTTGCAGCGAATTCTTTTGCTGCGAGCCTCCATGGGAGTTCATACTGCATCACTTACACATAAACGCCTTAATATTATACACTTACACAATTACATTCTTACACGCCAGTGGCACGTGCTGGTGCCACCCACATGTTTGCCGTGTGTGGATACCTGTGTCGTGGGGAAAGGAAGTCCTGGTGGTTGAGGGCGCAGGTTCACGCTAGAGGCAAGTTACCTCAGCGGGCCTGGCAGTCCAACACACCACTTTGGTTCCGGACTCCACTAAACAGGCGGCCAGAGCCTAACCCAGCTCTGGTCAATCGGCTAGCCTAAAACACGCATGGGTGAGCTCCTGGGTATTGTGGGCCTTGGCTCACAATCCCTGGGAGCTATATCTCTGGAGTAGCTCTGGCGCTTTTTTATAGCGTCCCAAATTGTGAGGCTCCGTGGAGGGTGGGTTGGAGAGCTCCGGAGATGAATTTCTTTTACTTAATTTATGGATGTAAATGAAGTAGATTCGTCAGCCGAGGGCCGCTTAGAGGAGAGGGTCACCGGTGGTGGGGGAACTCCTCTGCGCATCCAGGGTCGGGCGACCAGGGCTCGGATGCACTGAGGGGGGAAACTGGAAGGCATTTCTAGAAGCATAGAAAACCTGCTTCTGGAGGAGAGCGCGCCAATAGTCGCTGCGGAGGACTCGTCCACCTGCGGAGATGAATGGCACGTGGTTAAAGGAAAGAAGCGAGGTAATTCTGCGTCGGCCACGGCTATTGCGAATTCCTCTGCGAAGGAAAAGGAAGCTAAGTCGACTTCTGGTAAGGTATCCAAGGAAACTGAGCAGAAGAAGAAACTTAGTGGGAGATACAGGTAAAGGCGTGCGAAGAGAATGAGATCCACTCAACCTGCACCAGCCGAGGATATACCTATTGGGGCTCAAAAAAGATCTAGAACCCCTGGGGCACGCCGCCTGGAATCCAGCCGGCAGGTAAGAAGCCTAAGATAACGGAAGCGGAGAGAAAGCTGTTTCTGGCAATAACCAGCAGCGATCCCTCCGAGCCTCTCTCTGATGATGACGCTTCTGTCATTAGAAGGGAGATGCTCGCCATCGTTAGGAAAACTATACAGGAACAGTCATGCAGGCTGCAATTTATTCAGTCGGGCATGGTCTCTAAGGGCTGGTTTCTTCTGGCCTGCTTTGATCAGGTCACATTTGACTGGGTGTTAGAGAATGTTAAGCCTAGTTGGGAGGGAAGGCACTTCAAGCTTATGAAGGCGTCTGAGGTCCCCACTATGGCTAGGATCTCTATGTTTATTCCGGAGGGCAAGCATACCAGCGAACAAGTGCTGAAAGGTAGTGAGTGCCTTCCAAAATAACTTGGATGTAAGCCGATGGAGGAACGTGTATCGACAACAAGTCGAGAAAGGAGTATTCTTAGCTTACAGGATTGATGATGCTTCTGTCCAGGCGTTGAGGAAGGTCGATTTTCGTCTTTTCTTCGAGATGGGCAGGCTCTTCATCAGATTGAAGAAGGAAGATGAGGATGCTCCTACCACTTCTTCTGAGGCAATGGAGCAGGATACAGGTAGGCCTGACCAAGATATTAGCAAGTAAGGTAGGAGGTTTTTTTCCTTCACCTACCCGCTTCCTACCAGGATCTAACTCTTCCAATGTTGACTTGTGATTATGGCAGTTGACAGGGTAGAGATAGTACAAATTAACTTGCAACATAGCAAAGATGCAACGGCTAATTTATGCCGTTGTATTGCTAAGTTGCATACATATTTTATTCTAATACAAGAACCTTATGCCTATAAAGGTTTGGTTCGAGGATTGAGTGTGCTTGATGGCAGACTGTTCGTGGCGGATGGCGGGGGCATTCCTAGGGCACGCATCTTTGCCAGTCGGAGTGTCGATGCTGTTCTGCTTCGACAGTTCTGCTCTCGGGACTTGGTGGTGGTGAGGGTTGGACTGGGGGTTGGTGGGCGTCGTCGCGACGTAGTTGTGGCTTCGGCTTACTTCCCCTATGATGGCCCCTCTCCTCCTCCTCAGGAGTTCATGGGTTTGGTTCGGTATTCGGAGACCAATGACATACCTATTATAATAGGATGTGACGCGAATGCGCATCATGTCGTCTGGGGCAGCAGCGACACCAATGGTAGGGGTCGCGCTCTCATGGATTTCCTGGTGGGCACGCGATTAGAGGTCCTGAATAGGGGTACTGAACCCACTTTTGTTACTAGGATTAGAAGACAGGTTATTGATATTTCCCTTGCTTCTAGCAATTTTAGTGGTCTGATTAAGGATTGGAGGGTGAGTCCTGAGGCTTCCATCTCCGATCACAGGATGATTAGGTTTAGTCTGGGGATTGATCCAATTACCCTGGCTAGTTTAGGAATCCCAGGAGGGCGGATTGGGGTTTATATTCTAGAATTATTGAAGATAAACTGACTATCCAATCAGAAGCCCCCGATGGTATAGAGGAATTGGAAAGGGAGGCTGGTATTCTTCATGAACACATTAGATCCTCATTTGAGGAGTCCTGTCCTCCCAAGGTGGTTAAGGGTAGTAAGAACCCCTGGTGGTCCTCTTCGTTGGAAAAACTAAGGAGACAGGTAAGGGGCTCATACAGGAAGGCTGTCCTTGCTGAGTCTTCGGAATCATGGGATAGTTATAACAGCATTAAAAGAGCATATAAATATGCTCTGAGGAGGGCCAAGAGGAATTCCTGGAGATCCTTTTGTGAGGATATAAATTCGTTCCAGGAATCATCTAGATTGGTACGGATTCTTAGTAAGGATAGGGACAGTCAGTTAGGTACCCTACGATACCCTGATGGTTCCTTTACAGGGGGGAAGGGGAGACACTGCAGCTTTTGCTTGATACTCACTTCCCGGATAATATTGGTTTAAATGCTGCTTCATCTTTGGTGGGCGGAAGGAGATGGACCCTGATGATGTATCCACCTTAGATGAGGTAGTCACACATGATAGAGTAAGTTGGGCAGTACAAAGTTTCTCACCTTTCAAGTCACCTGGACCGGACGGGATTTATCCTTGTCTGTTGCAAAATGGTGGGGACGTGCTGACGAAGGTATTGTTAAGACTTTTTAAAGGATGTTTGATGTTTGGTTATGTACCAACATTATGGAGAGATGTAAGGGTAGTCTTTATTCCCAAGCCGGGAAGAAACGACTACTCTGACCCCAAGGCATTTAGACCCATTAGTCTTATGTCTTTTCTCTTGAAAACTCTGGAAAGGTTGGTGGATAGGTATACGATATTACTGATGGCCCATTAAGGGATTATCCACTCCATCCTAACCAACATGCCTATATCATAGGTAAGTCAACAGAGACTGCATTACATTGTCTCGTCGGAACGATAGAATCTGCTCTGGAGATAAAAGAATATGTGTTTCTTTGATGTTGAGGAGGCATTTGACAGAGTATCGTTTGATGCTCTCGAAGATGCTTGGTACGAAAAGGTATACATCCCATCTTAATCAATTGGCTTGGTTTGCCAAATTAGGCGCCTCTCTCCTTTTCATTGGTCCAGAGCCTACTGGTGGTGTGTCTTCTGGCACATGTATGTCAGGCTTCCAGACGTGAATGACCTCACAGCACTCATCCCAGGATGAGTGCAGTGGGTTGTCGGCAGCCTAAAATGCTCATTGAGGGTCCGGACGGAGCTTTGAGTAGTGGGATCCGATGCCTTTCACGGACTTCTCTCAAGCATCTGGTTGGCTTCCTCACTGGGCATTGTGGCTTAAGGAGACACCTCTATACAATGGAACTCATGCCTGAACCCTTTTGTAGAGTTTGTGAGACGGAGGAGGAAACACCCATGCATGCATCTGATGACGGATTGTTTGGGCTGTGATGAGATTAGGTT